>CAKNXH010001592.1:307431-450661 GCA_932178445.1 Andricus quercusramuli
AAAAAAATTAAAATTAATTTTTCCATTTGCGGACAACAGCTAAAATTGAGAAAAACCGTCTGAAAATCGTCCAGCCGAGCATAGACGGTGAGTTCTCCCCCAAAGCGAAGAGGGGATGACTTTTTTAACCCTCTCTATTTCAAAGGTACCATCAACAGGTATTGGAAGAAAAATTAAAATTAATTTTTCCATTTGCGGACAACAGCTAAAATTGAGAAAAACCGTCTGAAACTCGTCCTGCCGAGCATAGATGGTGAGTTCTCCCCCAAAACAAAGAGGGTGTCACTTTTTTGACCCGCTCCATTTCAAAGGTACCATTAGGAGGTATTGGAAAAAAAATTAAAATTAATTTTTCCATTTGCGGACAACAGCTAAAATTGAGAAAAACCGTCGGAAACTCGTCCTGCCGAGCATAGACGGTGACTTCTCCCCCAAAACGAAGAGGGAGTGACTTTTTTAACCCACTCCATTTCAAAGGTACCATTAAGAGGTATTGGAAAAAAAATTAAAATTAATTTTTCCGCTTGCGGACAACAGCTAAAATTTGGAAAAACCGTCTGAAAATCGTCCTGCCGAGCATAGACGGTGAGTTCTCCCCCAAAACGAAGAGGGGGTGACTTTTCCAACCTCCTCCCTTTCAAAGGTATCATTGAGAGGTATAGGGAAAAAAATTGAAATTAATTTTTCCATTTGCGGACAACAGCTAAAATTGAGAAAAACCGTCTGAAAATCGTCCTGCCGAGCATAGACGGTGAATTCTCCCCCAAAACGAAGAGGGGGTGACTTTTTTAACATCCTCGCTTTCAAAGGTACCATTTAGAGGTATTGGAATAAAAAATTAAAATTAATTTTTCCGTTTGCGGACAACAGCTAAAATTGAGAAAAACCGTCGGAAACTCGTCCTGCCGAGGATAGACGGTGAGTTCTCCACGAAAACCTTTGAAATAGAGGGGGTTAAAGAAGTCACGCCCTCTTCGTTTTGGGGGAGAACTCACCGTCTATCCTCGGCAGGACGAGTTTCCGACGGTTTTTCTCAATTTTAGCTGTTGTCCGCAAATGGAAAAATTAATTTTAATTTTTTTTCTTATACCTCTTAATGGTACCTTTGAAATGGAGGCGGAGAAAAAAGTCACCCCCTCTTAGTTTTGGGAGAGAACCCACCGTCTACCCTCGGCAGGACGATTTTCAGACGGTTTTTCTCAATTTTAGCTGTTGTCCGCAAATGGAAAAATTAATTTTAATTTTTTCTCCAATACCTCATAATGGTAACCTTGAAATGGAGGCGGTGAAAAAAGTCACTACCTCTTAGTTTTTGGTGAGAACTCACCGACTATCCTCGGCAGGATGAGTTTCCGATGGTTTTTCTCAATTTTAGCTGTTGTCCGCAAATGGAAAAATTAATTTTAATTCCTTTTCGAATACCTCTTAATGGTACCTTTGAAATGGAGAGGGTTGAAAAAGTCACTCCCTCTTTGTTTTGGGGGAGAACCCACCATCTATCTTTGAGAGCATGGTTTTTCCGGGTTTTTGTCGCTGGAATCGCCTTAGCAAATACAGAAACGGGTTCTGTGCATTTTTTTATGTTTTTGGACAATATATAAGCCAAAAATTAAAAAAAAAATGTTCGTCAACTGACGTCTGAAACTTCAGTCCAATGATCAAAACATCAATTGAAGCTACAGTTCGAAAAAAATTTTATCGCCGTCCCCCCATAAACACCTTTTGGAAATATTTGTTGGTTCCTAGGGCCGAATTATATCGCAATATGTCAAAAAAAGTAAACTTGGAAATGTACCTCCCTTTATGAGGTAGAAAAATGTTTTCATCACCTCCACGCTGATTGCATGCTACCAAAGGATTTGTATGCCGGTATGGCTTTCTGATTTGTGGAATTTTCAGAAATAAAACTAAATATCCTATCAAAAAGCCAAAAGTGTTGTTGGCTTACTCTCAAAATATCTATATATTTGTCTAATTAAATAAAAATATCTTAGGCAATTATATTGTTATCGTAATGATCAATAATGACTCCTGTTAATTGTTAAAAATAATACCCATCAATGCTTATAAAAATCACTACCGACAGAAAATAACAACCTAGTTCACCTACACAGTAGGTTCACACCTCTCTAAAGAAAAATGAAACACACTTCTAGAACATAAATCATTAAAACTTGTCAAATATACAATTTTATTAAAATTTTCCTGTGTCTCGTAGCATGTGGAAATATTTTTCAAATACGGCAAACTAAATGTGAAGAATGGAGTGCTGATGGAAAACTCGAATATTTTGTTATAACGTGGGCTACCCCTTCAAATTTCGTAATTTGTCAAATAAAAGAATACCTGTTTTTTTTTTTAAATAAAAAATTATATCCTATTCAGAAGGTTAAGATTATACCCCTGAGATTAGACCCATTGAAATAAGATATCCTGTATTTTTTCTTCTTTCGATAAACTTATTTTTAGAGCAGGTTCAATACTTGAGAAGAAACGAATTGTCGTTTAAAGAATTATAAATAATTTTTGTTCGAAAGAAGAAATATGATGGGATAATTTTTCTCCATAAGATACAATTCTACGGGGTTCATTTTTTTCAAATACCTCAATTTTCGCTTGTAGAAAACCTAAATCTTAAAGAATTTTCACTTTCTAAAGTATCACCCCGTAAAATTATACCTGTTTGACAAAATGTTATCCTCCAGTTGTTCTCATTTTGATAGCATTATTTTTAGCCTCCCCTCAAGCCTTAAAATAGAACGAACAGTATCTTTTGAAATAAGAAGAGTGAAAGTTTTCCTGACTCTGGTGAAAATTTGCTAGACTGAGAGTTCCCTAATATCATATTTTGATGTTTCGACTACACTTCGGTAGTCCTTTTCAAAACAAAAATGGTAGTAAACTAAACCTGTGAGTTTTATGTATTGTTATTTCTTTTTTAATTAGAGTGAGTTATGTTGACATGTTTTTGTTGTAAAAATAGTGTGTAGTTGAATGTTAAGAAAGTTCGTTTTTAGATAAAATGATAGAAACAATAGAGACGAACATATATCCGACTTCGCCCATAGGCGGACATATGTTCATATGCTTTATTATAAAAAGAAAATTTTTGCCTTCATGTTACCAAAAGTTCGA
This sequence comes from Andricus quercusramuli, assembly GCA_932178445.1. NCBI lineage: Eukaryota > Metazoa > Arthropoda > Insecta > Hymenoptera > Cynipidae > Andricus > Andricus quercusramuli. Next base: position 310,567 of record CAKNXH010001592.1, read on the forward strand.
GCTGATAGCAAGAAATAAAAAAATGCGAAAATCAACTAGTAATTCCATACATTGAAAAAAATAAGGGTTAAGAATCAGAAGATAGTACATTTTAAACATGGAAAAATTAGTTTATTCAAACAAAATACTAATAACGTAAAAGTATAAAAATACTTTAAAAAAGAAGCAAAAATCTTCGGGGAAAGCATACTATTTTGGAATTTATCAACATTTTTAAAAACATTGAAGTGTGTTTACGGTATTGAATAGAAATTTAATTAGAAGACTTCAATCTCAGAATTATTGAACTATATCTTATTTTAATTATTTCTTTGAAGAAAAATTGTTAAGCTACCAAGCACGAAATACGTATTATCATTCAAGAATCATAATTATATTCTCAAATGTCATAACTCAGGGTGGCCGCTGGACCGGGAAACCGGGAAATGACCAGGAATTTTTTTAAACCGGGAAATGACAGTGAATTTATTTTTTGACAGGGATTTATACAAGTTTTTAGAAGAAAAATCTATCCAATCACTTGAAATACCAAAAATTTCATATGACAAAATATATAATGCAATTCAAAATAAGTTTGGTTTCAAGTTTTTTTCAAATGCTAAGTTGAATTGTTAACTTTTTCAATTGTGAAATCATTCAGTATACAATGTGTGATTCTAAAATTTTTTACTATCAAAATTTTTCATTTTAGATTTTCTTTTTCAAGGGTACATTTTCAATTAAAAGAATTTTAAAATGCAGTTTTTTTATTAATGATTTTAAAAATTGGACTGTAATTCGTGTATTCGAGATTGAACAATAATTGATTGATTTTATAGGGCGATTCTGAATCTATTAAAATTAAACAATTTACAGATTTTGACGTTAAAAATTGAGCTGTATCATTTCCAAAGCCTTAGCAGTTACTAATCAAATGTAAACTTCCGATTCAAACAAATACCATTTTTAACGAATTCCATTTGAAAATTTTTAACCAAGAAAAAGAACAACTTTGTAATTGTCAGCAATGCTTATCTGTTCATTTGAAATTATCAATTATGCATTAAATATTCACAACTAAACAATTTGAAACTGAATTTCAGAAACAGAAAGCCTTGAATCGTTAAAATTTCAGAGAGCTCAACTTAAACTTTGAACATTACAAAATTAATTTCAACTGTTCTAATTCAAAAAAATTTTATTTGTAGGTGAAAATGTTGAATTTTGATGTATAAATACAGATAAAAATGTATTCATTTAGAAAAATTTCGAGTAAGTTGAGGAGAAATGCGAGGAGAAATGTAGAAGTTTTTAAATACAATTTTGAAGCATTTAAGGATTTTGAATGGTTCTAAGATAACATAAAAATTGTTTTGAGATTCCTGAAAAATCATGTAATGATTTTGATTTTGAAAAATTAATTTTAATAGAATATTTGAGAATATTTAAAAATAAAAGAAAATTTTGATGAATAAATAAACATTAAACAGTTATAAATTTAGAAAGTATTGGTATAAGTTAAAAAGATATTTAGACCGAATCCATTTCAAATCAGGCTGGGTACGTTTATGAGAAAAATTCGAAAATTATACTTTCGGGGAAAAAATTCTTCCGGCCTCAAAAATGGTTGAGCCCGCATGATGCTAATTCAATGCCTTTATTCTATTAGTATAAGCTTTTAAAAAATATTTGAAAGAATAAAAAATGTGAAAACATGAAAAGAAATTATTTTTCTGGTAAACCCCACTTTTTTAATTTTTCTAAATATCTTTGAAAAGTTTATACTAATAGAAGAAAGGTATCTTATCAGCATCATGCGGGCTAAACCATTTTTGAGGCCAAGAGAATTTTTTTTGTTTCCAAAAATGAAATTTTTTAATTTTTCTCATAAACTATAAAAATATCGCAAAAGAACAAGATACATTTTTACTCGAACTTTTTTAGACGTGCAAACTTTTAACTTAGCTTTTTTTCATATCTGTCATTGTTTCCAAGCAAAAGTAGAAAATTTGATTGTAAGAAAAAGTAATTCTCCTGGCTACAAAAATTATTTAGCAAGCATCAAGCTTATAAGATATGTTCACTATTAAAGTACAAGTTCAACAAAGAAATTAACAAAAAATTTAAATGTGGGTTTTTTGAAAAAATCGAGTTTTAATTTTTTCAGAAATACCGCTGCAATCTTGTTAATTTTAAACGTTTTTCAATTTTCTGTTGGATTTAAAAAAAGATGATGGACGCTATTAGAATCAAAAATAAAATAATAAATATCTCAATTCGGTCAAAAGTTATAGAGGTTTAATGAAAAAAGTCAAGTTTTTCAAAAAACAAAGCACAACATTCTAATACGCATAACTTTTCAGAAAATTTTCTTTTTGCCATGCGCAAAAATACGTATCGCCTAATTTTCTCTAAAAACAGCATATTCCTTTTGAGAGATTCTGCGATTCCAATTGTAGAACATTGCCTGATTTGAAATGGATTCAGTTTTTAGAAGTTTTGAACAAATTCAAAAATAATTTAAAACTAAAAAAGATGTTGAAAAATGTAAAAAAATGTAGATTTTTGAAGAATTCAAACGAGAAATGTAGAAGCTTTTTAAGCATTTTAAAAGGTTTCAGAATTAAAAAAATGGATTAAAATTCCTTGAAATATAAAAAATGATTTTTTATTTTGAAAAAGGAATTTCAAGAGAATATTCACAAATATTTTATAAGATTTCCAAAACTGTAAAAGTAATAGTCAGGAAGATTTTAGGGAATTTTTTTTTTTAATTTGCCAGGATTTATCGAAAGCTTTCGGAAAAAATCGAATAATTTAAAAAGATGTAAAAAGATAATGTTCTTGGGGAAACTTAAAGTGATTTTTTAGTAAAAAAATATCGTTTTAAGAGAATGTTTCGAAAGATTTCAAAACAAATTCTGATGTAAGAATAACAATCGAACGATTATTAATTTGCAACGACTTGAAAGTAAAATAATTCAACTTCTAATTTAAAAATTGTTCAATTTAAAAAAATTGTAAACTTTCAATTTGTAATGTTTCTAACTTAAAATTGCTTAAAATTATATAATTTTGAATAAATTTGTTGATTCGTTCTTCAATTTAGGGCATGTGCAATCATTACAAACTTTCATTCGTTAAAACGATTACTTCAGACAAATAATTGTTTAAGAACAAGAAAAAATCTGCTTCAGCCCAGATTTGAACTGGGAATATGAATATCGCAAAAAGTGGAAATAGACGCCCAAACTTTGCTGTTTAAAAGTAATCTTTTTATAGTTTATGCTCGACTGCGAAAATCTTATAAATATTTTATCAGGGTCGCCTTTATGGTTGTGGGGGCTCCGGGCCGGTTAAAATGCGGGGGCCCTTTAGCGGACTTGAGACATGTTATTCCTCGCTGGCTTCTAAAAAAAAAAGATCATCGAATTAGGAGCCGATGCAGAAGCGTGTGGGGCCGCGGCCCCGACAGCCCTTGTGTAAAGGCGGCCCTGCATACAGGACGCTGCTTGTAAATATAAAAACATAGTTTCTATTTGAACATTGGTTAATTATGTTGATAAAATTCATTATTAATATAATTATATAGTTTATAATGAAAATTCAAAGCGAAGAAATAACTTTAAAATTATTACTAATGGCCTCCTTGACCGGAATTCCAGATTCTGTTATACATTTCCATTCTGAACAAATATAAGGCATATCCGTGAAATAGATGGTTTATAAATAAATAAAACTTTTTTTTCAATCGCTGTGAATTGGTCGCTATCGGAAAGGGCCAATTTAAGATTGTGGTTTCACTAAAGCTTCAGACTAATTGAAATTTTCCAAACGGTTCTTTTTTTCTCCCTCTCTTTTTATTTGCCATCAAAAATAATTTTCTATGCTTTAAATAACAAAAATCTATGCTCTAAAATAATGTCATCAAAATAAGAAAAAATGGGGTATAACTTTTTTTCAAACAGCTATAATTTTACGGGGTTGTGCTTTAGAATATTGAAATATTTTAAGGTTTAGGTTTTCTGAATTTATAATTTTCCTTATAAACAAAATCATGCTTCAAATGACAACATGCTTCAAACAACCTGAACAATCTACAAATATTTTTTCCTTAATGAGACAAATTCAGTTTTGATGATACTGTATCGTGATTTTCATCTCGCTTTGAAAATCAGGAATTCAAAGACAATTGAATTGCAAACTTGTATGTGGCTGTATCTCACTTATGCCAACATCATTAAGTCAACAAATTTTTTTTGTGTGGTATATTCCAAAACGGAACACTCAGAGCTGAAGTCGAGATAAAAATTAGCCTATACAAATTTACAAAATGTAAGCGAAAGACTCTTGTTTGATGATTGAACAAAATTAGCTAGGCTAAATAACTCTCAAAATATTAACTCTTTACGAACCTCTTACCAGGTGAGGTTTGGCAAGAATAAAATATTTGACGCATGTTTGACAGTTCTATAATCTCAATGAATTTTTGCAACCAATCAATCAAGATACATCAATTAATTTGTTTAACTACAAATGAGTTGGTATCTTTTATTAGGCTAATTCTTATCTCGACTTCAACTCTGAGAGTAAGGTTTGGGAATATATATACCCCAAAATAATCATCAGTTTTTTCTGTATATTCAGAGAAAATGAAGAAAATTGTTGATACTTTGTTCCTTTCATTAGCAGTGTTCCTCACTTCTATTGGTAAATATAATTTTTAACATATTTTAATTATATAGTTCTATATTGTTCTTCATTGAGATATTGTCACATTCAAGTGAGCTACACATAGATTCGCAACTGCCAAGTACAAAAATACCGAAAATCTATTTTCTCGAGAGAACTATGGAATTTTGTCCACTTTTTTTTTTGAAAAAATGTGTATTGCGGTGAGCAACACTGCTCAGGACTCGATCATCTAAAATGGAAAAATCAAAAATGTTTCAATAAATTATAAGTTTTTCTAGTCTTTAGCCGAAGGATTTGAACCAAAAAATTTGTTTGACAAAATGGCGGCCAATCAAAGTTGAGAAATCGATTTTTGTCAAAAAAAAACACATTGGTTTTTAAAATAAAAAAAAAGTTTTCAATGATAAAAAAAATTCCTTCGATTAAGGACTGCTTTTTCATATCACAAAAAAGGTTTCCCCTTGAAACGCAGTTTTAAATAGTTCTGAAACTGTTCCGCAACTGTTCGAGAACGTTCGTCCTCGCGGCAGACAAATGTTGCCCAATAGTGCCGAACAAGTCACGAACTTTCCCGAGCCAGTGTAGTTATGCTCAAAATGGCGTCATTCTACTATACGTGAAAATCGTGTTCTATACGTTATCCAGTTAGCACTTAACCCGTAAACCTGGGTCATTCGTGTCCGAGCGAAAACTAATTGACTGAGTTATTCTGTGACTGCGAGAGGGATGCGGACCTTACCCTGCCCTAAAAAAAGTTATTTAGGAGGGGGACCTAAGGGCCAGAAGGCAGGTCTCTAGTTCACGTTTACTCTTTGTGGTGATAGAACGAAGTCTGAGGAGGACACGAACGACCCAGGTTTACCGGAATCGGTTGTTTTTTCTGCAAGCGAGTATTTGATTATTTTTTACTTTATAACGTTTTTCTAACGCATTTGAACATACTAATGCTAACTAAATAATAATTTTGGTCATAGAACTCAAAATGGAGCAACGTACATCTGATGATGTACAGCGCGTTCTTCGCGACAGGAAACATGTATTTTAGGAACCGACAAAATGGAAAAACGCAAAAGATGTTTTTTTTGTGTGACTGAGCGCGACATAAAAACGCATTTCTGCTGTGTTAGGTGCCGCAAGCCTGTTTGCGAGGAGCATAGACTTGCTTAGAATACATCAGAGTCCCTCTATAGTAGCCGTCTCGGGAGTACCCTTCATCGCTTCACACTATCTCGGGACTCTCCAAACCTTTCTTCTTCTCTTTCATTCATGTGGCTTCTGACAGCGCCGAACCCTAAACATGGCAACTCCGCTGACCTTACAAACGGCTCCATCTCGTCCCCTTGGACCGCCTTGTCCCTTATCTCGGGAACTACTATAGTGGGACTCTAGTGTAATACGGAAGTATTATAAATTAGCAATTTTTTACTTTGTTTAGAGTTATAAAAATGTATAGTACACTACGTATTTTTTACTTTTTTTTAACCATTTTAAATAAATATAAACGTTTGTAGGTCCGAAAATTTCATTATTTCGAAAACTCTTACTTCCATGAAATATCCCAATATTCACCTTTAAAACTTAAGCATTTATTTTTGTGGTAGCAAATTTTAATATTTTTTTCTTGAAAGGCGCATGTTTGAAATTTAATTTTCTTTTTTAATTTTTTAATTTGTTTAATTAGATCAAAAGTTATGATTTTTTGAAGAAAACACAGCATCTCTTCGACTTTATTTTGTTTATTTACAAAAATTGTTTAAATAATTTATTTTTATCTAAAAGTCTTTTGCATGTTTGTTGAGTAGAGACTTCAGTTGTGATCCCTGAATTTTTTCAGATTTTTCCTATCAGTGCAAATTATTGAAAAATGCGCTGGACGTGAACGACCCAGGTTTACGGGTTGAAGGTGCCGAAAAAACGTTTACGGGTTAAGTGTTAGTATATAGATCAGGGGCCTAGACGGACCCGCCTATGCTTCCGAATGAATAACTTCTACAATTTAATTCTGATTTCATTAAGACTTTCAGAAAATATTTTTCAAATGATGTACTTTCAGAAAATGTCAAAACCCAAAAATAGAATTTTTCAAAATTTTCAATTAGGGTTGACTCCTTAATATAGAACTTGACTGAGAGCCGTGAAATGCAAAAATATATGAATTTGGCGAACAATTGAGTTTGATAAAGTCAAAATTGAGATATCGCTAATATTTTCTAGGGCTGCTTCGTAGGGTTTTAACTAGGATTTTAGGATTTTGTAATTTTTTGAATATTTTAAAATTTATTTGTACATTTCATCTTAAAAAATTGAATTTTTCATCTTTGCGCACTGATACAGCAGAATATATTAGTCAAATTGACGTAAAATGTTGGACGTAGTTAGGTGGTTAAATTCTCTAGTGCTGTTCTTCAGGAATTTATGATATCTTTGATGGTTTAAAAATTTATTGCGTATTTTATCACTGGTTGCACCCAGATCTATTGATCTATTGATTGATCTATTGATCTGGTCCACATAAAATTATAACTGCAAGTGTGTAGTGCAATTTTCTAGTACTATGCTTAAAGAATTTTTGATATTATCGATATCGATATCGATTATCGACAAAATACGCAGCTCACTGCGACAGATAGAAATTATGTTTCGCTTACCTGCAAAGCCCCAGTCGAGTCGGCGCGGCCGACTCACATCTCGCGACCTGTCCTTGTTAGAAATTTACAAAATCTGCACACGAATCATCGTCTTTTTAAGTCGTGCGATGGTGCTTTGAGGGATGATAATCAAGTATTTTGATAATGGACAACCAAGAATAACAAGATCAACACACATTACGATGGGTATTTTAAAGGAGACTCCTTCAGTGCATCATAGTTCTGTTTAGCGTTGAACCGATTGAACAACACACTGAATAGCATGTCTCAAGAGTTTAGAATACATGATAATGAGGATGTTCATCAACTGCCCCATCTTCTATACATGGATAACGTAAAGCTATACGCCTGTTCAAACCTGAAACTGCAGCAAGCGATCTAGATAAACGCAAAACTGTGCATTTAACTAGAGAAGAATTAGGGATCGCAGAGGCAGAAAACGAGAAAGAGAATGACATCGAGGCAATGGCTGAGGGAGAGTCATATAAATATCTGGATTTTCTTGAATCTAAGGGTATTCAGAATACGTTAGTTAAGAAAAGCCTAATGACTGCCTTTGCTAAAAAACTCCGACTGGCTCTGAATATTTATCTTAACTCGGATAACAAGATCAGGGTGATTAACACCTATGCAATCCTTGTCCTCACGTACTCCTTTTGGCCTACCAAATGGTCGAACACCGATTTGAAGTTCAAACAGAAACATCCGCGTCGAAACGACGAAGCACTGAATGTACCACAGTAATTCGGCGATCCAACCACGGCGAGCACCCCAAAACGTTAGATAAACAGGAAGTGGATAGTGAGGCATCTCATATTTGGCTGGAAAAGGGCGTCCTGTTTCCAGCAACTGAAGGATTTGTCATCGCGCTTCAGGACAGTGTTTTCAGCACCAAAAATTATCGCAAACACGTGTTACATCAATATGTGGTTGACCGGTGCCGATTATGTGGAGATAACAACAGGGCCGACTTAATCAATAGGCTATTGTAGGCTATAGCCTCGGCTTTGAAATTAAAATAACCTTTAAATAATAAACTTTTTAAATGCAATAACCAGCTTTAAAATTCTACGAAATATGGTTTATTGCTCATTTGAAAAATCTCAACCTTCTTTGCTTCCAAACTTTCAACGGTTTGAGGAATAACGAGAATCGAAGTAATTTAAAAATCTATAATTTGATGGACTCATGAAGAGATTAGAACAAGGTGTTTTTAGATTGGGGTACATGATGATTCGGATTTATAACAGGGTCTGTAGTCCGAAATGGGCTCAGGTGTACCTATGGAAGAGCGATGCCACAGCACATTCACCTGAAATTAATTGAGTATATATTTGTCATCGAGCTAGGGCCTTTGGGTATTTGAGAACTGATTTACGCCTTTCGTCATCAGTGGAGGAGGATGCATAATTTCAACTTCAGTTGTAACTTGGACTAGCTATTAGTGAGTTGTGGTGCTTTGATCCGAATGAAAAAGACTTTTTAAGAACAACATATTCAGTCAGTTAAGTGGTGCTCAGTACAAAAAAAGGGCTACAGAAAAAAGTGAAAAGGACGCCAGCTTCCTAAAGAAAGTACCGAAATTAAATACTTTCTTCACAATACTTACAAACAAATCAAAGTCAAATAATCTTAGTGCTGGAACACAATCAAATATAACAGAAGAGTTAAATGTTTCATCAAAAACTAATGAATTGAACGAATTTGTTATCACAGCATCATCATCAACTATATCGGCTGCTTCTACACAAAAGGATAAAAATATTGATATGTACAAAAATTTATGTTATTGATCAAATATATTGCAAACAGTTTCACATTGCATTGTAACATGGGTGGCTACAATTTTTCAATTTTTCATTTCCCAGCTCTTCCCGGTTCTTACGCTAAATATTAGTTATTTCTCCAGGTTCAGAGAAAAATATATTCATTTTGCGAAACCCACTTTTTTCACATATATGACCAATTGCGGAAGTCGATAAGCATTAGCAAACCTTTTTGCAAAAAAACCTATTCACATTAAGTCATATAATGAGCAAGCTAAGGAAATTTTTCTGTATAATAAAGGAAAATACAAAGATACGTTCCATTACACACTAGCAGTGAATGCATGCGCTCAAATCGCGCATTCACTTCTCTGGATATGTATTTCCTGACAGGACAAATATATAAACAACTTAAAAATTTATTATTAAACCAACTTTTCAATATAATGTTTACATTTTATTTAACAATAATTAATAATGTCGAACTGATAGCGTTGAATTATATCATTTCTAAGTCGAAGCGCTAAAAATTAGCCAACTTTATTTTAAATTGGAGAAACACGAAATGATTAGATATTATTATTATATTATTATATGATTATATATTATTTTATATTTATCATATCATATATTATTATACGAAATTATTGCAGAATAACATTTCGAAAATATGAGAATGTCAAAACTTTAAAAATGAAATATTTTAAGATTCACATTTTGGAAATTGGATTATTTAAAATTCAAATAAATTGAAATTGTATTATTTATAATTAAAAGCATTCAAAATTAAATAATTAAAAATTGAAATGTTTTAAGTTTGAATAATATTTAATTCGAAGCGATTCAAATTTGACAATTTGAAGTTGAAAACTAAATTAAAAAAAAATCTACTCCAGAAGTTTTGAATCTTAAACGAATGCGAACTTTATTTGAAACTAAAAAATATTTTAGTCGCCAAAACTTGGGTTAATTCAACTTTTTTATACTCAAACCTTCAATATTTTAATTGTTTCGAGTAAACTTAAATCACTCAAAAATTGACAACATTTAAATCGCTAATTATAAAATTTTCTCAAATTCAAACAATTCAATTTTAATTGAAAAATTAAAACCTTTGAGAGGGAAGAATAAAAAATTCAGCGTTCAACATGAAAATTCGGAACTTTAAAATTTTAATCATTCTTAGTACCTACTTCTTTATTATTATTCATTCTTGAACATTTCCAGGCAAATATTTTTCAATTTGAAATTATTTATTTTTGTAAATCTTAAACCAAAAATCGGACAATTTGAAGATATTACATTGTAAATTGTAAATTACATAAGAATACAAAACAAGATTGTTGTAATATGATTCCGGTTCTGGAAATTTTACAGTTTTAAGCCTTTCAATTCGAAATTACTTTATATTTACATCTAGGCTTATTAAATTCGAAACTATCAGGGTTTTTAGTATGAAATTTTGAAATATTTAATAGCGGAATTTTCCTGACATTTTGGACAGCTATAAAGAAAAATCGTTTCCATAAAATATTTTATTTGTACGTTGTCATTTGTCATTTTAAATACATGAGTAATCAATTTTTTCTAAAATTATCTCAGTAAAGTTCTGATATAAAAGCACAATTTAGTAAAGTTTAACAATTGTAGAGGGCTTTCTTTAGAAATCATGAATGAAAAAGTACGCAAAATGTCTTGTCACTCACCTGTATCGGACTAAAAAATTGAAATAAATAATGGCTTAGTAATATTTACACCATTTAAGCAATATTTGTTTTCCACAGATATCGCTTATATTGAGCTGAGAAAGATAAGTATATTAGATAGATTTAGAATACTTGTTATTTACATGTATATATTTATACTATGTATATACGTATGTATGTATTTGAATTATATTTTATTCATGGGGTATATTGCAAAAGCAAGGCGAAATTTGTGTAATAATAAAACGAGTTTAAAAATCAATTACTTAAGCTGTCCCTGGATACCAATAAAATATCAAGCATATTATTTATTTTTTATACATTTTACATCAAAAAATTGATCTTATCTTGGGATGTTACTATCCAGACGGATCATTTTATACGAGACAATCGACGTGACATCGTGATGCGTGAGAAAAAAGGCGGAGAAAAATCATTGACATTGCTTGTCCACTTAACCAGAATTTGGAGACAACCTATACAACCAAGATCCATAAGTATAGCGAACTAAGGAATGAAGCGAAGGCAATATGAAGGAATATGAAACATGAATCTATTCATCATATCGTGATTTCGGCTACAGGAAATGAAGACGCAAGATGCACTGAAAAATTTAAATATTTAGTGCCAGAAGGGTACTAGCAGCAGCCTAAAAATCAGTAAGCATCAGTAAGCAGGCGACTAAAAACCTGTGGCGTCGCAGATGGCAACTAATGTCACGTTCAACGCTCGCGGCCGCTGTGGAAGGACAGCAGCGGGAAAGACAAACTCCAACATACACCATGCTCCTAATTACAACTAGTACAACATCGTCGAAAAATATTTCAAACAAGGTATTACATTAATTCATAACATCCTCGTCTTATCAGGCTCTTGACTTAGTCCGTGGCTGATGAAAAAAAAAACGTTCACCCGAGAACAAGTTTGAAAAAAATAAGCCTCGGTGGCTCAGGCGGATAGGTGCTCGGACCATGATGCAAGCTCGGACTTCACGTTAGACGTCCGGGATTCGTTCCCTGAGCCGGTACATCTGGCCATTTTTTATGTACTTTTACCGAGGTTCAGGTGGTTTTGATCCCACCTTAAGCTGTAGCCATCCCCCTATCATGCACTTGGCTATAACCCAGTCCGTGGATGGTGGGGTAAAAACCAGGCTTTACCCAATATGTCAAATGAGGCATACTGCTCTTATAATATCACTTGATTATTTTACAAAAATGTGTCGGTGACAATGTTATATATCTCTGCCCAGTAGTGATCCTAGGAAAATTACGGAGCATTTATGAATATTTGCCAATTATTTCTACACATAAAAAAACTATAAGCTCAGAATAAGTACAAAAAAAAGTGCAATGTCAAAATTATCTGGCAATTATGTTTTATATAAAAAAGAACGAAAAGAAGCGTAACGTTCCCTTTCGTTTCTTCCGACATAGAACTTAGATGAAACACAATTTTGACATTATGCTTCCCTAGCCGTATTTTTTTTTAGTAATTTTCCATTATACTTAGCATAGATTTTAGGTTAATATATTGAATTTACGGAAATAACTGGCAAATATTAGGAAATGTCTTTTAATTTCGTTCAGATCCCGGTTGCCGAGACTTCAATTTATGCGTTAAAATGATTTATTTTCTAATTGAATTAAATGGTACAAGATTTTAAAATTCAATCAATTAATTATAGTACACTTTTGAGGCTGTGATAATGATATAAATAGTGGTTACAGCCCAGCTAACACAGTTACTAGTCCGTATAGTCACATAATTGTAACAAGATTCAGAAAACCAGTCACTGGTGACTTCCCTGCTGGTCACCCAGTGACAATATATTTCCCACTCAAAGTAGTAACAAATTACAAGCGAAGCAGGTAACATTATCCCGCCATTGTAATCACATGCTTGTAACAAAGTGATGTTTGGAAACGCAACGTGCAATGACAGCTTAACCTCAAAATATACATCGTTTCGGAATTATAATTATGAATACTTTTGCAAAAATGTTGGAAAGGGACATAATGACACAATTAAAGAATGTTGAAAGCAATACATTTTTGAAGGTTGTTTGGTAATTATTTAAACAATCTTGATTTGCTTAAACAATTTTTTCCCTCTGTAAAGCGTGAAAAATTATTACTTTCTGGAATTAATGACACAATTAAAGGAATTTAAGAGTAATTTTTTTTTCTACAGAATATTTAGCAATTTTTAAAATAATTTTTATTTTTTAAACAATTTTTGTTTGTTTAAAAATGTTTGTTGATGCTTATTACCCGAAATTCATTTAAAAAATTATTCACTTTAACGAATATATGATCTGAAAAAATAACTACTCATAACAGACTGCAAAAATGGTTTATATTAATGATTATTAATGATTATTAATTGTTTAAATAATTTTAAAGTATATTAAGCAAAGAAATATTATTCTTAAAATTCGTTAATTGTGTCATTAATTGCTGAAAAGAATAAATGTTCTCGATTTGCAGAGAAAAAATTTTTTAAACAAATAAAAATTATTTTAAAAATTGCTAAATATTCTGTAGAAAAAAATATTACTCCTAAATTGCTTAAATTGTGTCATTAATTTCAGAAAGTAATAATTTTTCACGCTTTACAGAGGAAAAAAATTGTTTAGACAAATCAAAATTGTTTAAATAATTACCAAACATCCTTCAAAAATGTATTGCTTTCAACATTCTTTAATTGTGTCATTATTTTCAACAAATAATAACATTTTACAGTTTTAGGGAGAAAAAATTGTTTACACAAATGAAAATTGTTTAAATAATTACCAAATAAGTTAAACAAGAACTACTACTCTTGACATTCATCAACTTTGTACGATTCATTCCGAAAGATAATAACTTTTCACGATTTACAGGGGGGAAAAATGGTTTAAACAAATTCTAATAGTTTAAACAATTTAAAATTATTTAAAATATAGTTTAAAACTCGTCACTTATCGATTAAAAATAATTAATGTTGAAATTTTTTTTTAAAATACCGTCTTTAGCATGAATTTGATAGAAAACTGCTATTTTGCATTTTTTGGGGCATTTTCCGGGAACAATTAAAGGGGTTCAGGTGTGTCAAAATTAAAAGCTATTGGGTGGAAATTATTCCTTAAATACTCCTCAAGAGGTGACAATACTTTAATTGACAAAAAATGTATAACAAGTACTTCTTTTTTCCATTTTTTTGAAAATCGAGCTTTTCCCATTTAAAACCCCATGTTAATTTCTTAGTTTTCGACAAATATTTAAGAACGTACGCCATGACATGGCGTGCCCAACACTCGTGAGTCTGAGCTCTACGTTTTTAATTATTTCTCGAAAAGTAAGGGAGATCCCATTTTTATATTCAAGTGACTTTTAGAGCACATTGTAAGTTATACATAAAAATTTTTTAAAAATTAAAAATAGATTTTTTTCTAATTTAGTTTCAAATTGTGTTTTCAAAAAATACAACAAGTTTTTGAATCTTTTCGAAAAATATTTCTTTAAAACTGCGTCTGATTGTAAATACTTAAAAAGCTTCATCGTAATAATATTAAAACCATCAACGCTTAATGGAAATTACTAGTAATAAATAACATTCTTTAGATGGTTTGACGTGAAATTTCTTAAAAGTTAATTTTATGAAATAAAAATTAAGTTTTTTGCAATATTTTGTTGTTTTCTTGACTATTTAGTTATTTAAAAAATTCTCCCCTTAAATCCTTCAAAATTAATTAGTCATACACTGCTTGTAGTAATTTTTATGTGTAATTTTGATAATTTCATCGTTAATTATAGTTTAAGAAACGTATGCGCCACAAGAAAAAATATAAACAAAATATTCCAAAATCAAGGTAAAAGCTATTTAGGTTTGCACTTTTCAATTGTGCGGGAACTCACAGAGCCAATGAATGCCTATTCCTTGCGCATACGCACGAAGTTTTTCGTCCAATAAGATCGCTGCCGGCTGTTACCACCATGTTACTAGTCTGACAGGGAACGGTTGCAAACAAGCCTTCCTAGTAAACTACAGCGATTATGCCGTTACCTGCTAGGAGACTGACATACAAGTAACAATTCCTCTGATAACATGTGATCATTCAGGAACCTTTCAGGATGGTAACAGGTTAGCTGGGAGGTTCATCGAACGTATAGCCAATAATTAATTTCCCGTCAATTTTGTGTATTCCTATTTTACGTAAAAAAATTTTGACAAGACGATATAAAGTCGTTGTCCGAGCGCAGGAGAATGCCATACCTCTATCGGCCAATTAATGAAGCTTATAGTCAATTTCGTTGTAGGGACTCGCCGCTAGGCGGCTACCGCTTGCTGGCGCACGTCTTTCTCGCTACCAAAGCGAGGGCCTGCGCCTTCAAGTAACCCAGTAAACACGAAGACATCTTAAAGAGCTCTTGACGACATCTTCTTAAAGATGAACGACATCTTCGAAGATATCCCATAACGAAGCTTTAAAGAGTCTTTAAGGTTTAGCTATTACCATCGTAAAGAGCTCTTCGGGATATCGTAACGATGTCTTTAAGATAGAAATAAGACAAAATAACGAGAATTCATAAGATTACTTGAAGATATCGTTATTTTACATGCAGCTGGGGGGTTACGTACTTAGTCCTGCAACTTTAGGTTTATCTCGACTATTTATCAGTTGTATATAAATGACTTTAAATTTAAAAACTTGCAATTTCTGTGTTTTGTATACACAGAAGTGCCTGTTTTTTAATTTAAAGTCATTTATACGTAACTGATAAATAGTCGAGATAAACCTGAAGTTGCAGGACTAAGTACGTGACTGCCGAGAATTTTTAGTTGCATTCCAGGCTTGACATTTTGAGGTACTGCAGGTCTATCTTTATTATTTGATTGTTTACACTTAACAATTTTAACTTCTCTAGGCGATGAAGAAAGAATTGAGCTGTTTCCCATTCTCTCCATTTCATTTTATGAGAACATGAGAGAGCTAGAAAGAGGTATTAGAGGTTAGGAACACGACTTGCTGGATAAATCACGTTTAATATTATTTAGAAAATGTATAGGTACGTTTACTTCCTGATTCACTTTTCTTTTCACAGACTTTTTAAACACTGAATGTACAGGTTGGGAATACATAACGAGGAATACATGACGATATAATTATAATTATTTATCAATTCTCCATATCGCACACCACGTGCTTTTTTTCTTTAAAAAATGTATCGTTAACGATATCTTGAAAGATGTCTTTAAGTTATCTCTGAAAATACATCCCGCGCTTTTCTACAAATTTTCTTAAAGACATCAAAAGACGTCTTTAAGAAACCAGTTTCAGATATCATTGAAAAACTTCTTGACGATGTCGTGAAGATATCTTTTGGTAATTTCTGTAAGAGCTCCTGCGAACGATAAAAATAACGATATCTTAAAGTTATCCCGTGTTTACTGGGAAGGTGCCGAGTCCCTTCCTCCTCAGAGCGTCTGTGGCAGACAGTGATGCTAATAGACCGCGACTTTTTCAACTGCGCAAGCGTTGCGTTGGAAGGGGAAAGCCACGTTATTGGCCGTAATACGCGCGCTTCTTTTAAATGCTTCAAATTAACACAAATATGGTGACGGACTAAAAATAAGGAATAATGCTAGTTTTATTTTTAAGTCGAGATATTATGATAATTTATGTTAATATGGTTCACATATATTACTACAATAACTATAAGAACCCTGATAATACAGTATTTAATTATTATTACTATGGAAAATGTAATGTACTTAATATCCCAGTAAAAAATCCCATTGTAATATAAAGTTTGTCTGAAAATATAGTAAATTAATCACCCTAAAGTTCAAAATTTTCAAATTTGAAAGAAAAAATATATTATTTTGACTAACGTTCTTCACATGTTCTCAATCAGCTGTTACAGTTAGGTAAAGTTCACTGTATTTTTGCGTATGTTTTCCTTCCTTAAGATACAACGTTTAATGCACGGCTCTTATACTACACTATGACTTATAATGCAAATCTTTACAAGATTCTATTAACTTAAAAGTTTCATATGAGACCTCCAAAATGTTTTTTATCACATTGTTTCTAATGAAGTTTTTCTCTCTATGAATACTCTATCAAATAAAAGATTCGATAACAGGTTTTTCCAAGTATAATTGTACATGGTACGGATCTATTCAAATATTACGCATTTTTTAACATTTCACTCGGAATATGTATACAGTACTATATTAAATTAAATTCAAATTGCTTCAGATTCCTAACTTTTCAAGTAAAAATGTCCACCATAATAGATTAATTTTCAATTTAAAAAGGTCATTTTTCAACCAAAAATAGAATGGTTAAATTTTCAATTCAAAAAATTAGTGTTAAAAGAAAGAGATAAATTTTCAAATAAAATGATGGAATATTGAATTGGAATAAATACATTTTAAGTTTGAAGCAAATATTTAACAAAAAAAAACTAATTAAAAAAAAATCTTCACATATTCAAACCATGCGATGAATTTCTAACTCGAATTATTAATCTTCAACTGGAATACATGAATTGCAAACCACAAAATTGATTTACCAAATTTGAAAAATTTGAATTTCAGGACAGTTCATTAACGATTTTTAGACAAACTTTGATATTTTAATCGGACATTTTATTAAATTACATTTCCCATAGTAACAATAATAAAATACTGTATTATCATGAATCTTATAGTTATTGCAGTAACATATATGAACCATATTAACATAAATTATTATAATTTCTCGACTTAAAAGTAAAAATAAATTTGAAGCATTTAAAATAAGCGCGCGGATTACGGCCAATGACGGAACTTTCCCCTTCCAACGCGACGCTTGCGCAGTTGGAAAAGTCGCGGTCTATTAGCATCACTGGTGGCAGGGTCCGTCCACATGCCATACTGATGAGTCCAGTGGCGGGCCCGGGACGAAACGCACTCATCCTTTTTATTAGGCTGTGCGGCAACCATATGCGTCTCATCGAGACGTGGTTGTCCTGCACCACAGCCTAACATATGCATAGCGCCAAGTCGCTATATCGTTAAAAATGCTGTCGACATCTGTCGCTCACTTGATGAAGCATATAGCGAATGTTTCGTGTCGTATACAAACTTGTGGAAAGATGATTTATTATTAATATTTTGATCACAGGATTGAACACTGTAAATTGTTTGTATAGAGTAAAATAATTGATATTTTTTGTTATTTCCTCGCTAGAAGAACATTTAATATGTCAAACCTAAATATTTATTAATTAATTTGGAATTGTAAATTCTTCAAGTGTGAACAGTAAAAATGACAGTATTGATTTGTTTTTAGGAAATTCTTATAAATTGTTACATATGAAACATATGTTTCCTTATATGAAAAAAATGATAATTCAGGAATCTCGGGTAATAAGTAACGTAATTATATAGAAGATACATAGGCAGGGGATAGATGAAAAATTGCAAAACACGTATTACCCCTGCTTAAAATGTCGGATAAGACCCGGTTAGAAACCGGATAGAAATAGGTTCTAAACGGCCCAAACCGCGCCCTAACCGGTATTTGTCTCCGGGATATAACCGACACCTAACAGGGCTCTATCTGGCATTATGTAATATTCTTATCCTGTTTCTAGTCGGTTTGCAACTGGGCCCACAAAATATTTCAACCCGGTTCTTATCCGGTCCTAACCGGCTTGTACCTGATTTTTGCCCCCGGTTTATATCCGACAACTAACCGGGCTCTATCCGGCAACATGTAATATTCGTAACAGACTCCCAACCGGTTTTTAACTGGATCGACCCGGTTAAAACCCGGATGGGACCCAGTTACAAGTAGGTTTTAAACGGTCCAAACCGCGCCCTAACCGTCGCAGGGACCGTGCGCATCGAATTACTAACTGGTTAGCAAAATATGTTACAGGGGGAATAGTAAAAAAAAATAACACGTGTTGCTAAACTTTCACTATACCTACACACATATTCTACATTTAACGCATAATTCACATTTATTTAAATTAGGAATTAACAACATTAGAAATTACATATATGTATATATTCTTAAAAGATAGTATTATTATTATAAAGCTGAAACAGAAAAATCGGGTTAAAACAAAACGAAGCTGGCGGGAATCGAACACGCGTCTCCGGGACAGCAGTCGGGCGATGATCCATCTACCTATAAGACATTTTGAGACTCAGAATGAAAACTTCCATAAGACCTAAGTGATAGAAAGTTTATTGGTTCTAATTCATTTAATCCTTAATTGATTATTATTGATGATATTTTTATAATTTTAAACAACAAAATTTTTAATGTAATTAAAATAAGTAAATATTTTTTTTTAAATTACGTTTTTTTGCGGATTTTGGATTGAAACATAAATCAAATGTCATTTTCGCTACCTAAAAATAATTCTAAATTGGAAATCTTCAAAATTAAATTATTTTAAATGTAAATCAAATGTAGGTACAATATTTATTATAAATTTAACTATTTTTATAACAAAAAACACAATTAAAAGGAAATTTAAAGCATATATTATATTTCAGGAATACAACATTTTGAAAACACTTGAATATAGTAAAATTACATAAAATTTTAATGAATGGTTATGTTTTGATACATAACCACGAGCCAATACGTTTGAAAACAAAGCATGAAAATCCGTTGATCGGCGATCGACACACGTCGGATGCACTCGGCTGCGCTCGGTGCAAGGCTCGATACCGTCTGCTAAATCAGTTAGTAATATTTGGGACCAATTTTATAACCTTTGTTCCAAAAAGTAGAAAATGTCCATAATACACATCGTGTTCCTACAGACAATAGTAATTTCTTCTACATAGTTAGTATATTATGTTATTTAAAATACTTATTACTTTTATTCTTTTTGTACAATTTATTAATTTCTCTACTAATTTTTCCTACATCGGATTTTACTACAGAAAATAGTAAGGCTTGCTATTACCAAATAGGAAATCTTCTTATAAAAATAGTATAAATTATTATTTGTGTATTAAAATGTCGAAATTTAAGCCTTTTGCCCCCATTTGCTATCCGTTTTAGTAATTTTTCTAACTTAAAGTTTCTCAGAGTAATATTCACAACAGATTCCTATCCGGGTTTTATCCGGTTAAAAACGAAATTTAGTGTGCGAAAATTTAATTCAGGTTCTACTTTGCCGGATAGAAACCAGTTAGGGCCAGTCACAATGTCTCTTGTGTCGAGTCCAGTGTAGGAATCGGTTAGGGGCCGGTTGGAAACGAATTTTAGTGTTGGTTGAAATTTAATTTCAGGTTATAGTTTGCCGGATAGAAACCGGTTAGGGCCGGTCAGTATGTTTCCTGTGCCAAGTGCCGTGTAGGAATCAGTTAAGGGCCGGTTAGAAACGTATTTCGGTGTTTGCCAATATTTAACTTTAGATTCAAATTTGCCGGATAGAAACCGGTTAGGGCCGGTTACAATGTTTCCAGTGTCGAGTGCCGTGTAGGAATCGGTGGGGGTCCGGTAAAACCGAATTTTAGTGTTTGCCAAAATTTAATTGCAGGCTCTAGTTTGCCTGATAGAAACCAGTTAGGGCCAGTTAAAATGTTTCCGGTGTCGAGTGCCGTGTAGGAATCGGTTAGGAGCCGATTGGAAACGAATTTCAGTGTTGGTTGAAATTCAATTTCAGGTTCTATTTTGCCGGATAGAAATCGGTTTGGGACGGTTAGAATGTTTCCTCTATCATGTGCTGTGTAGGAATCGGTTAGGATCCGGTTAAAAACGAAATGTAGTGTTTGCCAAAATTTAAATCAGGTTCTACTGTGCCGGATAGAAACCAGTTAGGGCCGGTTACTATGTTTCTTGTGCCAAGTTCCGTGTAGGAGTCGGTTGGGGGCCGGTTGGAAACGAATTTTAGTGTTGGTTGAAATTTAATTTCAGGTTATAGTTTGCCGGATGGAGACCGGTTAGGGCCAGTTACAATGTTTCCGGTGTCGAGTGCCGTGTAGGAATCGGTGGGGGTCCGGTAAAAACGAATTTTAGTGTTTGCCAAAATTTAATTGCAGGCTCTAGTTTGCCGGATAGAAACCAGTTAGGGCCGGTCAGAATGTTTCTTATGTCGAGTGCCGTGTCGGAATCGGTTAGGGGCCAGTTAGAAACGAATTTCAGTGTTTGTTAAAATTTAATTTGTTTCTAGTTTGCCGGATAGAAATCGTTTAGGGCCGGTAAGAATGTTTCCTGTGTCGAGTGCCGTGTAGGAAACGGTTAGGAACCGGTTAGTAACGAATTTCAGTGTGCCAAAATTCAATTTCAGGTTCTAGTTTTCCGGCTAGAAACCGGTTAGGGCCGGTTAGAATGTTTCCGGTGTCGAGTGCCGTATAGGAATCGGTTGGGAGCCAGTTAGAAACGAACTGTGGTCTTGGCCAATATTCAATTTCTGGTTCCACTTGCCGGATGAAAACCGGTATTAACGGGTTAGAATTTTTTGCACAACTTTTTTTGTTGACATTTTCCGGATAAGAACCGCTTAGGATACGGGTACGTTCCAGGAATTCAAATTGAGATCTGATAGAAATCGGTTAGAACCGGGTAAAACCCGAATTGGTTTCTAACCAGTTTCTATCTGGTTTCTTGTGATTTATAACCGGTATTTCAAGCAGGGACGTATTACAAGTTACGTCGGGATTTTTTGTCAGATTTTTATCGTTACTTCAGGATAGGTGAGAATTCCCTGAAGTATGGAGAAGGCAATAAGCGGTTGATAATAATCCCTAAAAAAAGCACAAACATGGGTAAAATAATTATTATCTTAACTATTAATTAAATCTAATAATGATTATACATACATTAGCGTGAGTCGAAAAAAATTCTGGAACTCGAAATCGCTACAACGCGAAAAAGTAGCGTATTGGAATCCTGAAAAAAGTATTTTGGAATTAATAGAAATGCAGCTTGGTTACCAGCGATCGAATATAAAAGTTAAAAAATTTCTTCTCCCCAGAGTTTTTAAATGATCTCGAGTTTCAATTCTTTCACATTCTTGCAGGTCAAAAAAGTCTTCCCAATGTTTTTTTTTGGGAAACAAAGAAATCGAAATTGGAAATACAGCGAATTTTTAAAATGTTGCTTTTGTTTTAAAATTAAATTATCTTTATAAACTGTGGTTTAGAATTTTTCTGAGTATGTGCAGGCTATATATATATATATATATGTATATATATATATGTCAACGGCGATACCACGCTGAAAACACCAGTTCCCGTTAGATCACTGAAGTTAAGCAGTGTTAGGCGCGGTTAGTAGTTGGATGGGTGACCGTTCGGGGAATACTGCGTGTTGTTGACCCGTCGTGGGAGTGGTGGACCCACACTGGTAGTATTTATCCACCTAGAAACACTACCCGAATCGGGTAGTGAGGCAATGAACTTTCGAGTTCGAAATGCTAATCAATTTTTTTTTTTATGTGCAGGCTATTGTAGCATAGGAATACATTAGAAAAAACCGAGCAGACTCAGGAATCGATTTTGTTTCTAATGTTTATCTATGTCAAAAAGGCCAGATAAGCTCAGACAAATTTTTAATCCATAATTTATAAAGATAATTTAAATCAACAGCAAAAGCAGAATTAAAAAAATTTGCTGTATTTCAAATTTCGATTTCTGGGTCTTATTGTTTTTTTTCTATGCTTTTTTCTATGCTAAAATAGCCTACACATGCTCAGAAAAATTTTAAACCATAAATTATAAAGATAATTTCATTAAAACCCAAAATCGGAATTTTAAAGGTTCGCTGTGTTTCCCATTTTGATTCCTGGGTCTTGGCGATTTTTTCACGAGGTTTTTCCAAAAACAGGAGCGAATTAAATAGGATCTGTCTCTCTTTGTCTCTTTTGAAACATTTTATTCGTGTATGTGTAATAAACAAGCTAAGCTGCATATGTCTATCGATTCCAAATTCTTACTGTTTTAAAATCCCAATGCGCTACTTTTCCGCAATGTAGCGACTTTTAATTGCAGAATTTTTTATTTCCGACCCACCTTAACATACATATGTATATAAATTTATCTATTTATATTTCCGCTTGCAGAATTAAGTTCACAGAAGAGGAGGATACATCCTGCGCCTGCTGAGAATCCTATTCTCCATCCAGATATTTTTTCTTTCGAAGATGAACATCATGTGAGACATCGAATAACACCAGGAATTTATGATGTAGGAATACTTGATGGCATCATTTATGGTATAGTCAGTGGACATGGTTTGATTTATCCAGTACGTGATCGTCAAGATCGGAGGGTTACAATATTTGCCAATACCAACATCACTCACATCTCACGACTAAATGATAATATTTATTACTGGCAGCCACTTGAACGGACTGCTGGAATTGTTTTGGGTACACTTTCAGTAACCCTCAGCTACCCTGATGCTCGCATTTAGGATGTCATAAATCGCCGTAGTCGTATTTTGTTCGAAATTTTCTGATGTGTCCAATTAGTACTTTATGATACATACTAGAGAGACGCGCCCCCAGCGCGCGCTCACCCCGTTCTAAGTAATTTAATATAGGTTTACAACAATTTAAATCTATGTTTTTGCTTAGGTTAGTCAGTATAATATGTATTATCATTTCCATAAACACATATTATAAACAATTTGGGTAGGGGAAACCTCCCTACAGTAGATAATGATTTACAGTAGATAATCTTAATTAACTGGAAAACTGACAACAAATGTTCATTACTTTTGTTAGTATAACGTTTCAGCAAGGATACTATATCCTCTGACGAACTTTTATTGAAATTTCATAATTAATTAATGCGTGAGAGCAAAAAATTTATTTTTAACCTGAAAAAAAAATTTCACCTATTCTTTATTCATACTTTTTAACTTAATGAAACATTTTCATGACATGTTAATACATTAGAATCGAAGCTTGAAGTTTAATGAACAATATTTATAAATACAAAGTGTTTTTTCTTCAATATTTATAAATATTTAAGGACATTTCATTGAATATTACATTTTCCAACAGTAGATAACCAACAGTAGATAATCGGAAAATTACAAGAAATGTCTCTGTCAAAATTGGCAGCTCTGCGACTGTCTCGCAGTTGTTTTAAATTAAAGGTTGTGTTTGTTTGTTTATTTTGATTTGTGAAGTTTTTAAATTCAAATTATTTCAAATGATAAAGTAAGAAAATAATGTAAATTATTATTTATTAAAAAGCTCATAAATTTTAATTGTGTTTCAAGGAGCCTTTCGGAAAAGGTATAATTTTTTGGATTAAGGTACGTAAAAAAGCTGCACTTTTCTGTCATCGCAAGTCAGGTTAAATTGTATGAAGATTAAACATCTTGTACCAATCGCACCAACCTTACGAAATATCAGAGATAAAAAAATGTCAATAATTTAAACTTTTGCGTTTTTTGTAAAATTATCGTAGTTTCAAGTATTATTTACTCAATGAATTGATTTTAATTGTAAGTATACTAATAATAAATTATAATTATCCAGAATCGAGTATTCTAACTTGCCCAGGAGCAATACCAGAAACAATTATCTATTGATGGACAAAGGTGTCAAAATCGTACCATTGACCAGGTCTAATAAAAAAGTTTAATACAGCTAATTGATTAATTTCGTGATATTTTTTTCTATAAGAATACTTAATTAAATATGTAAGCTTTATTTAACAACGATCATCTTTCTTTAATTTTGGAAACTGATGCAGTTAAATGCTGTTGATTTTTTCCCTATCTACTGTAGGGTGGTCTCCCCTACGTGTTTTTGGCACAAGATTTGATACGACATGAACTAATAACCTCGCTAATAACATTCTTTAATGTTTGACATATTTGTATTTTTTATGCTCATCGATGAGTCCAGAACCCTTCGCCAAGAAAATACTACGATTAACGAACTCGTTCTTCCTTTAGGACCCATAAAAGTGTGCCATAGCTGAATTTTATCTGTTCATTTTTTCAAGGGTTATCGTGCTTACGGACGCATAGATGTCACACAGTGGAAAGAGGAACTTTTTTGGACATCGAATATTTCTCTCTGATTCTACCAAAATTTGTTATTTATAACAAAGTTTAAACTTTTTTTGTACAACTTTTCAGTGATACCATTTCTTTTAATATCTTTAAATTTATTAAAATAGGTAATAAGTCAATGTAATGACTAAGTAAAAATAATGTCCATTAGATTAGAGTGAGAAAAAATATTGTTTATAATATTAAAAACGAACGGTTTTTCCTTATTCTTTCAACCAAAACTGAGGTCGACGCCTCCATTCAATACAAGTCTATATGCTGACAGCGCCGTCTATGAGACTATATGCGAAATGGGCCGTGTATGAGACTATATGAAATTTGTACCGAGTATGAGATTATCTGCATTCTAACAACTTTTCAGGAGAGCTGTTTGAAGTTTGAAATGTTTAAAAAAAGTCATAGGTGCACTCTAAAATAATGAAAATTATTGCTTATGTTTACTCAACTTCTAATCTCAATATTGCCCCACAAATTCTGTCAATGAACGATATTGAAATCAATAAAAAGTTAATAATAAGTAGATGACTTTTCTCAGAATGGGTATAATTTTAACAATAACTAACTAAAATGAATAAATTTTAAATATATAAATAAGTGAAGTTGATGTTTGGAGTATATGGATGTTTTTTTAATAACTTTCCTGTAGGCAAATTACTTGAAAGACGTAGGAAATGAATTAAAAGCAAAAAGCTTATATTCGAGGTTATGTTATTATATATAACCTCCAAATGTCACATAGTATCTTTGGTGTGGATACAGCATACAGGGTTGCCACCACTGCATTAAAAAACCATACCTCTTATTTAATAACAATAAAGTATAATTCCATCGATAATTGTATAATTTCGACTGTGACTTTCGAATAAGATCATATAAATGGAATTTCCTGTGTTGTGTTTTGAAAAAAATGTACTTTTTGTAGGATATTTACATTATTTCGCATATTTTTAATTTCTCTTATTTTGTCGCCCTTGCTTCGGAATGTCTGGCATGCTATAGATCCATAATGCACGCAAAGTTAAATAAAAAGACTAATTTATATATTCCTTTTTATTCCTTTAATACTTTACAGAATTGTAAAATATTTTAACAAACGATGCAGGATTGTTCACTCTGTTAGAAAATAATAATAACTCAAAATCGTCAAAAATGCAGATAGTCTCATACTCGTTACAAAGTTCATATAGTCTCATACACGGTCCATTTCGCATATAGTCTCATAGACGGCGCTGTCAACATATAGACTTGTATTGAATGGAGGCGTCGAGGTGTGCAATTTCGAACGATTTTAATACTTTTTCAATCATAAATGATGAGAATTTAAAAAATGAATTTTCAAACAAAGAGTTGCATTAACAACAATAGTTGAACTTTTGAGCAAAAAATACGATTTTTTAACAAAATAGTTTAACTTTGAACCCACTAGTTAAATTTTCAATCCAAAAGGACGACTTTTCAAAAAAACAGTTGAATTTTTGATCAAATATATGAATTTTCAAGTAAAAAGTTAATTTTCAAGTAAATAGTTTCATTTTCTAACCAATTTTGGAATTTTCAACCAAACAGAACAGTTTTGAACCAAAAAGAATGAAGTTTCGACTAAAAAGATTCATTTTTTACTACGGAAGTTTTCGTAAAACTAACCGGTCAAGTAAAGCGCTAGAGGGCTAGTATTACAGAATTTTTTGTAACGTTAGCCCTGAATATGCGAAAAATTCCATAACGGTAAACAGTTCGTTGAAAACATCCATTTTCAACTAAAAACGGAATAATTATATTTTAAGCTGAAGAAATTAATTCTCAGCTACAAAAAACGAATTATTAACGGAATAGTTCAATTTTCAATGAAACAGAATTTGTAACCAAGCGAGATGAATTCCGAACCAAAAATGTAACAGTAGATTTTTCAACGCAAAATAGTTGGATTTTCTTATTGGGTTCTAATTATTCAATTCGCATTTAAACGAGAAAACGTGGAAGTTTCTTGAAAACAGAGGAAAAAGTCTGCCCGCTGCGCGGGAATATTCTCAACGCGCATGGCTCGATTCGCTCGCAAGTTTGAGCGCGCCTAGGGGGCGCGATTGTTGATTCACGTATTTCGCGTTCGGTCTTTGTAATTCCCCCACATTTGTGGACAGACAATTTAAAAGTATAGGTCCAAGCATCCACAATTGTGATTTTGTGATCGGGAATTCTCTTTTGTTAAAGCTCCTTCGGCCTTAATGGAGAGTCCACAATAGAATTGAGAAACCGACGTAGCATTGACTTCTTCTTCTTTGGTTCCCGTTGTGGGAAGAATATATAGTCTTAGGTCTGGAGCGTACTCCGTTGCTATAAAAAAGCGTCGACCACGCCGTGGCGTCGACCTATCTGGCAACGTCTATGAGGTTAGGTTAATCCAAATACGACGGTCCAGCCAGCAGTCGAAACTGCGCACTGGCGCTATTCCTTAGTGGCCACGCGTACAACGTTAGGCCCGGGAAAAGAGATTCCGTTTAAAATTTGGTTTTATTTCGGTTATAATTTATTTATTTTTAAATAAGTAAGTTGCAATCTTTCAGGAAACGTGCAATTGAGAATGTTGTATGACTAGAAGGATTGTACAGTATGGATTCAATATTGTAAGGAAGAAATTTCTTTTTCCTAATAAGAGATTTCTGTAAGGAATTTCTTTGCTCTATAAAGCGAGGACAAGATCAAACCACATGGTTAATATCCTCATCTCCTTCACCACAAAAAAGGCATTCGCTATACTCTAAAAGATTTTTCCTAAATAAACTGTGAGCTAAACCATAGTGATTTGACCTAATTCTTGCTATTGTCAAGACGTCTTTTCTCTTTGCTTGCAATTTAGTGAACCATGTCTTTCTTGATTCCAGGTAATATTGCTCAAAGTAATGCTTTCCTGTGATACAGCTTTTCTGAATTCAGGCATCCTTAGATCGATTAAAAGCATTCTCATATGCCATGTGATAGAGGTCTGTATCAGGGATTAAGTAATGAAGGTCGCCACCTTCCGTGGCCTTGGCCAAACTATCAGCTATTTCGTTTCCATGAATGCCTTTGTGTGCAGGAATCCAAACCAATTCTATAATAGCTTCGAGACCCCTGCCTGTCCACCTCTGCTGAGGGGGGCAGGCCGGGATGTCAAAGGATTTGTTTACCCTGGTACCATTCAGCTCTCGACACGGCGATCACATCTTAGCTTGGGAACATGAGAACTCGCGCTCTCGATATTCCAGTGGGCTTTGCCATTACCTCCTGGAAGGACCGCTCCTTAGTTTGAGTCTCACCGACCACAGTCCGTCAGTTCCTCAGAGTAGCCACACCTCGCGATATAGCCCCTCAGGTTCACCTATTCCAGATCTAAGGCCAATGAGCCCCGTAAGCGCTCCCACCAGCTACAAGGTTCCGCGATCCCTAGGGAGGGTATTGAAACAAACATTGTCTTCTTTTTATTATTAAAAAAGTACGTATCTTATGAAAAAAAAAACAATTTACGATTTGAACCCGAAACAATCTTGACCTCCCTTTTAGGACATTTGAAGAGCTTATCAAAGCCCAATCCAATCTGTCAATTCATTCAAAAGTTATCCTGCTAACAAACTAAAAATCTACAGACTAACAGACTAACAGACAGACATACATTTTGTAAAAATCTGTTTTTTGGGTTCAGGGGTCTCAAAACGTGGACATTTGACAAAGGGGGGGGGGGGGGGAAAATTTAAACAAAAATAAAAACTCCTCATTATAGGATAAGAATGTAAAAACAATGTTTGTTATTAAACATTCTAATTCAACTTGTTTTGTTTTTCCATATATTTAATTTGTTTATTTTTAATGTTATTTTTTACAATATGAACCAAAAATACGCATCCTAGCGTTAAGTGGTCCTAAGAAAATTTGTATAAAAAAAGTTTATAATAAATTCGTAGATCATTTTTGGTTGAACAACTTCTGTCTATCGATTTTTTTCATAGCTTGTGTCGTTTGTCCAAACATTTATTTCTTTTATTTTCATCTTTATTTTCTGAGATTAAAACAAGTTGTCAAATACGTATATTATATGACTAACATATAGTTATGACTATGGTTGGTTACATACGTCTTTTACATAGGTTAATCGATTCATCCTGTAAAAATTAATAAATTTGGTACTCATTATGTTCACTAGATTCCTAATATTTAGAAAAAATGTACTTATAGACGAAAAATTCAAAACTTCTTGACGATGTAAATATTTGTATGGAGATAACTATAATCATTATATCAAATTATATCAACTGAATACCATTCCGTGTTTGAAACGATTGGGATTATTAAGGCAGCTATTATTGCCAATGCTTTGATACAAAATTATGAATTAACAAAAATGTTATAACATTTACATTTTGTCACAATATAAATAAATATAAAGGAAGATTCTTGAGAACAAGTGCTGTGAGTAATGCAAATAAATGATACTTTAAAAAGATATGCCCCATAACACGCCATTCATTTTTCCATTGCGTAAACAAAAAATTAAAAGTCATTTTTGTTCCTCTTACTTGTACTACGCACATACATCATCAAATGTACATAAGGCTGGCGCCTTTCATTTTTACGTTTTCACTGTGAGAAACCAATTTAAAAATACAAATAACTTAGAAAAATAAACTTAATTTCTTTAAGACATCTGACATTTATAAATCATTTAGAATGAAGAATGATTGTGTGTATATATAACTCTCGTAGAATATTCACTAGGCATATTATTCCCTGAAATTTTCCATTTCAATTTTCCATTCTTTACCATTTAGAAAGTATGAAGATTATTAATGGAATCTTGTTTTTCAGTTCGGTGCTTCTCCTTGATTCGATTGGTGAATATATTACTATCATACATTAATTGTACATTTTTAATTGCAGAATATTAAATAGTAAGCTAAAACATGAAAAAAAACCTAATTCAAAAAAACATTTGTTTTCATGTAAACAAACACTTCCATGTTATAGAAACGATGTAAGAATTATATAAATAAAAACTTAGTTTCTAGAAGTCTGTTAATTAAAAAACTGAAAAGATAAAACAATGACTAAATCATTTTAAGGAAATTAAAAAGCCTTGTAAATAATAATGCGGAAAACTCCCAAATTTTTGCGATGCCTTTTCAGAAGCGAAATTATTTTAAAAATACTCTGAAATATTTATTGCGCAAAAATAAATAAATTAATAAATAAGCAAGCGAAATATTCCAGAATAAAAAAAAATTGAACTAGAACGAGGACGTTTACAAAAAAGTTACAGACGGAATAGAAGGGGAAAATGTCTCCGGTATTGTTTACATTTTTTTATTCGGAATGATTTCGTTTGCTAATTAATTTATTATTGCATAATGAATATTTTTTGAATAAGTTAGCTTCTGAAATGACATCGCTAACATTTGGGGGTTTTGGCATTATTATTTACTAGGTTTTTCAATTTGAAAAAATTATTTAGTTAGTTCTTATCCTTTCAGTCTTCTATTTAAGGACTTTAAAAGGATATGTTTTGAAATCCAAGAATTCTGAATCAGACTAAAATCAAATTCAAAATCTCATTTAACGTCCAATAATCAAGCCAATATATAGAATTCCTGAAAATAAAACAAGAATTCAACGATAGAAGTTGGACAACCACCACAAAATGCTCCTATTGCAAATATGTTTTAATCATATAACTAAGTATAATAAGTAAATCAGATTAACTAATTCTTAAATTCTTTAGTTATGATTTTTTATCTTTCATAGTTAAAAAAAATATTTTTCCCATTTTTATCTAGTTATTTTGATTCTCCCCGTTTTTGATTAATAAAATATATTTTTTCATATATTTGTGAAGAACGCGAAAACGGGGAGTTTTTTTTTAATTTTTAATTTTGTCTTCTTTCTTTTTCGAAGTTTTTTTTTCTAAATATATATTTTTACTGGGACCCGTCCGAAATTTTCGTTTCTTTACGTTAAGTTATTTAAAGTACCGTATTTTTTGTTTCCTCTTCATTATGTTTTGACAGATCGAAATAATACTAAAAACGAAATTGTTGTAACGTCAAATTTTACCCGTCTGCTGTTTAATATTTGCATAAGGTCCAAGTTTCTGGTACGTTAAATTGGAAATTTTCAGAAAAAAAACTACTTTTCTGATTGATGAAGACATTCAATCAAAATTGTTACTAGACATTGAATATATATTTCAAAAATATCCTGATGAAATTTTTTGAATAAAATTCAAAATGCAAAAAGTTAGAGCATTTTCAAAATTTGAAGCATATTTTTTAAAGAGTTTTAGAAATTTTTGTCAATGTTTCTGGTTCTTTTCAAGATTTTGAAAATTTTCAACAAAAAGAAAGAAAAAAATATTTTTCAGATAGATTTGGAAATTTCCATTAATGTTTTTACCAGATAGCAAATATATTTAAAAACCATCCTAATGGAATTTTTTGATCAGACTAAAATTCAAAAAGTTTGAGCATTTAGAAAATTTAAAACATTTTTTTAAAGTTTAAGAGATTTTTGTTAAAGTTTCTGGTACATGAAAAAAAGTCTTTCATATTATCCCAATGGAAATTTCAATTCTGATGAAAATGAAAAAAGTAGTATGCTTTACAACATTTTGAAAATTTTCAAAAAATAGAAAAATCTATTTTCCTAATACACTAAGAAATTTCAATCCAAATTTTTACTAGATATCAAATATATTTCAAAACGATCCCAATAAAATTTTTGGTTAGACCCAAAATCAAAAAGTAGTATCAATTTCAAAATTATGCAATTTTGGTAAGTTTTAATCGTGATTTTCAGTGGATTTCTACGCGATTCATAAATTATCATGATGATATTTTTTATTTGAACACAAAATGTTTTTTAATCTGACTACTAATTTTTGCAGAGTTGATTTAGAACAGAACATGGAACAAACAGGAGTCATCTGAAATGCATTCTTAGTCGATTCCGTAAACAAAAATTGTGCGTATTCGTTTAAAAATAGTCAAAATCTGAATTTTTTATAAATATCACTAAACTAATTAACAATTGTTGTCAATTTGGAAAGTATCATAGCAAAAAGTAATCGCAAATACATTCTTTTTTGATTCCTTAAAAAACTGAGCTTATACCCTGAAAAATAGCCAAACACTGAAACTGTTTGATGGAAATGTTCAAAATCATTAATATTTTTTGTAAATTTGCACAGTATCGTAGCGAAGAGTTATCGAAAAGTCATTCTTAGTTGCTTCCGTAAGAAACTTAAGCCTATATGAATGTTAGGCTCAAAGACCGAAAACGGCCAAAGACCGAAAAATACGGCCAAAACGCGTTCTGGCCGTTGCAGAAATGCCAGAACGCGTTGTGGCTGTTTTGAAAACGGCCAAAGACCGAAATAAACGACCAGAACTAGTTTTGGTCGTTTTCAGAGCGACCAGAACGCGTTCTGGCATTCTTGAAAATGCCAGAACGCGTTCTGTCCCTTTTCAAACGACCAAAAACCGTTCTGACTGGTAGTTTTGAAAAGGGCTGACTCAAAACTGTTCTTTGGAGTAATCGAACTGTATAAGACGCATAGTAGAAAACAAGACTTCTTTGGGACAAAAATCCGCCGACTTCTAAAATCTCGATCGAACAAAGTATTTTTTTTTCAATACTGAGAAAGGATGGTACTTTGATGGATTTATTATTTAACATCAAAAAATGCAATTGTTTATTTTTGTACTATCTACAAACATCCGCCCCCTTTGAAGCGTTAGAGTAACAATATAAAATGACCCTCCCCCCGTATAAGAATTGAGATTGAATTCCAAATAAATTCAAATGAATTACGAATATATTTGTACCTTTTGGTATTTCAAAACATTCTACATTGATAACAATTTTTTTTTTCAAGAATATGATACTGTGATGGCAAAATTAAACAATCTTTACTCCATAAACAAGAACTGTTGATTATTGAAACAATATTCACTTAAAATATCAGTTTGCCAGTAGCCAAAATATACGTTTGTTTATAAAAATTGGTTTAATAATTAACTGTTCTTGTCCTATGGAAAAATATGATAGCAAAGAATTGGCAATACATTTTTAGTTAGTTCCACTAAAAATTTGGGCCTGTTTGTGGAATAATAGTGAAAAATTGAATTTGTTCATGAATATTATTTGAGTAACTAACAATGGTTGATTTGAAATAATAGCGGCAAGGATTCATTAGCAACACATTTTCGGGTAATAATGCAAACATGAAATTTAGCCTTTTGTCCACAAAAAGTGACCAACGTAAAACCAACGTAATATGTGGACTAGGGTGGCTGGAAAACACTTTTTTTCTCTAGAGGGCGACGATCCCCCCCATTTTGTTCCAAATCCAAGAAAAGAAAATGCCTTATTTTTGTTATTTCGATTTTAATTCCATTTGTTTAAATAATTGAGAATTAATTAAGAAATTAACGTATTTTTTTGTTGTGGTATATGATAAATAATTTTCATTAAGTCCTATTCTAGTTTTAAATAATCCTAGTTTTTGAATTGACTGAAGCGTGTCAACCGCAATTTTTTTGCAAAATGTAGTTTAATAATTATATAGTCTCAAGCAACTTTTCCTATAGGATTTTTAAGGTTATACCGTAAATGATACGTCTTTTACAATTTTTCACATTTTAAAAATTTTAACAATTTTACAAGAGAACTAAATTATTTTTTAAAAAATGTTAAGCATACTCAAATACTCAACATAATCTTCAGTGGTTTCTCTTTTCTTACTTTAATCAGACTATGCCTTGAAAAGGACCTGAATTCAGGTTAAAACATGTCGGCAAAAATTTTTTTGTAATAAAAAAAATTTTTTAACACCAAAAAAAGCGGAATAGGCCTTAATGAAAATTATTTATTTGATTAAGCAATGTTAATAAATATTCCACTTGACCAATATAAATAATTTTAGATGAAAAAAAGACGAGAATACAGTGCCCAGAAAGTCGTTTTTATGGAGAATTAATATTATTTTGTTTAAGTCAAATAACAACGTGTTTTAGTTTTTCTAATGATATGTAACTATTCAACGCTATTAAGAAAAATTCTAAGTTAAATATTACGCAAGAAAGGGGAGGGGGGTCAAGAAATCTTATGTATCCTTACGTGAACGGGGGGGGGGGGGGCAAAAGTGGTCAGAATCGCCCTTACGTAATTAATGAATGGCCCCTTAGGGGTGTCAAACCCATATATCCGATACATGAAATTTTTCGCTGAGTAATTCTCTACAAGCATCTTTAATTTCCCTACACATTTTTTCAAACCTTAAAAAATTATTTCAAAAACTGATAAAAGTGATTTTTCCCCATGCATTTTACATGGGAAACTTCAAGTCAAAGCCGGCATCAGTTCAATTAAAAGAAACGTAAAAACAAAAATTAGGCATTTTCTTTTTTCAGATTCAAAACAAAATTTAACTCTAAAGGGCTGTTTCGAGTCCGCCCTTTTGAAAACTCACAATCAGAACGGGTTTTTTTCGCTTGAAAAAGGACAGAACGCGTTCTGGCATTTTCAAGAATGCCAGAACGCGTTCTGGTCATTCTGAAAACGACCAAAACTAGTTCTGGTCGTTTATTTCGGTCTTTGGCCGTTTTCAAAACAGCCACAACGCGTTCTGGCATTTCTGCGACGGCCAGAACGCGTTTTGGTCGTTTTTTTCGGTCTTTGGCCGTTTTCGGTCTTTGAGCCTAACATGAACATTGCGAAATAACCCAATTTGGAATTTGTGGATGTGAATTGTTTCAATAATTTATAATTCTTATAAATTTGCAAAGCATCCCAGGGAAGAGTCATCGGAGAATGACTATTAGCTAATGTCGTGATAAAATGAGCGTTTTCCTTGAAAAATGACCAAATTCTGAATTTGTTTATGAAAATTGCTTCAATAATTAATAATAGATACTTGTAAATTTGCAAAGTATCATAGCAAAGAGTCATCGAAAAGACATTCTTAGTAGATTGAAAAAATTGAAGTATATTCCTTGAAAAATATCTACACTGTGAATTTGTTTATTGCAATTGCTTAAATAATTGCCAAATAGCATCTATTTCCAATTAATTGTAAGGAAACATTAATTTCTCTCACATTTAATACCAACACTCTGTATTTCAATTAGCTAAACAGTGCCAATCCCGAAAACAAGTTTTTTTCATTTATTTATTCATAACATAATGAACAATTTTTGTAAATTATTCTCACCCACTGAAAATTATTTGTAGATAGTTTCAGCACAGATATAAGACCTTTTTTAATCGACGGCATTAGCTGCGCGGCGAATCTCGACTCGTTATTTATTTTTTAATCAAATTTCATTTCAAGAAGAGAAAAAAACGTTTTCTGTAAGAAGTTAAGGAAACATCGGTGGTCGGACAAGATTTTTAGTGGTCGGACAGCTTTTGTTCCAATAGTCTGACAATATTTGTATGTATCACTACTTTAAAATACTGAAAGTAAGAATGTTTGATCATAAATGCATTTTCAATCAAGCAAATGAAATTATAGAAAAATTGAATAATAGTATATTATGCGCCGAGGTGCATAATGAGGGTCTTTACGCGACAAGCGGCAATGCTCGCAGGACGATCGAAGCCGAGGCAAAGCCGAGGCGAGATAAGTCCTGCGAGCATTGTAAGCGAGTCGCGTGAAGTCCCGAATTCTGCTCATTGGCGCATATATTATTTTATGTGACTCCGGTGCATTAACGCGTTTTTATGCGACAGCGTAGAGTATGGTAATGTTGTACATTACGATACAGCGGAAGATCACTCTTCACATTACACTCCGCTGTATCGTAATGTACAACATTACGATACTGTACGCTTTCGCAACAAAACTTGTAAATGCACCGTCGACATATAATAGTATATTATGCGCCGAGGTGCATAATGAGGGTCTTTACGCGACAAGCGGCAATGCTCGCAGGACGATCGAAGCCGAGGCAAAGCCGAGGCGAGATAAGTCCTGCGAGCATTGTAAGCGAGTCACGTGAAGTCCCGAGTTCTGCTCATTGGCGCATATATTATTTTATATGTCGACGGTGCATTTACAAGTTTTGTTGCGAAAGCGTACAGTATCGTAATGTTGTACATTACGATACAGCGGAAGATCACTCTTCACATTACACTCCGCTATACTCTATATATACTCTAATACTCTATATATACTCTACGCTGTCGCATAAGAACGCGTTAATGCACCGGAGTCACATAAAAATATAAAATCGTATCTATTATAGGTTAAGAAGAAGAGAATTTCAAGACAATTAATTATTATAATATCACTCTTAAGAACGAACCTTCTCCACTATTTAAAATATTATCAATAGTTTTATTAAAATTCGTAATCAAAAATTCAGTTACTTCTCTCCATCCATCGCAGTTAGACAACAAAATGGGATGAAAGTCAAATTGATGTATATCTAAGTCTAGGTTAGACATGTTACGATTTCAAGATAATGTTTACATTTTTATAATGTCGAATACATAAATAAGTTTTTTTTTATTATTTGAAATAATAACATCATCTAAAAACAAGTAAATGATAAATTCTATTTCAGAAAACTCATGACTACGTTTTATTTATCTCCTGATCTTAGTCGTCCGACGTACTTGAAAAGCACTGTCAAAATGGCGTTCAGGCTAGAGGTCGAACGGGCTTTCCGACCTCTGGGTAAATTAATAAATTCTGCATCTTAGTTCGAACAGATTGAAAATCTCTAAGTATACAATACGCACATAGAATTTGCCAAGGATTTCGAAAACTTCAAGTCTCCCACGTTCGGAAAATGCAGAATTTTCAGTCAGAACTTAACTAATGTAAGCCATAACTTAAAAATAAAAATATTCTTTTTTCTGACACAGGAAACAGCGCACATACTGTAAAATGAATAGAAGTATACATAATTTTTTCCCTTGCGTGTTACTAGAAAGTATGTAGAATGAAAAAACCTATTCACTTTTTATAATTATAGTTCATTATACTATACGTACACTTATCCTATTCACTGCGTTTTAACTAATTGTATGCATTCGATTGGCGTGGTCGAATGTGTACCTTCAAAACTCGACTATCGAAAAAACCGGTTGAACTCAGGAGGCGGTGTTTTGCAGTTTCCCTTTCCCCTGTCCAAAAGTTCATAAAAATGCGAATACTTCTAATAAATTCGGATGCAGCAGCGGGTTATCACTGGAAGTTAGTAAATTCATACAGTGATGCTAAGCCCACCTGAGTAAAAAAAAAATTTCGTATGCCCAAACCCAGTGAAATAGAGTAGTCTGGCGGTATATGTACTCATGCAAAAGGACTTGAATAAAGATTTAGCAGCGAGGGTGATCCTTGTATAGACCTCTGTGTCACCAGGGCTTCACAATAAGGGCATTGTACAATAGGTTTTTAACCGCAGTACTACGTGACTTAAATGGACCAGCCTAACAAGACAATAATAATAATAAGACCTTTTCGATAAATCTGAAAATCTTAAAAAATGGTACTATTGTAAAGTTGAAAAAAATGTTATTTTGTTGTTTCATTTAGAAAAAGGTTCAAATCGAATGAATACTGTAGACCATAAATTGACTTTTCCACAGAAACTTTCTTTGCTCCACTGCGGGACGGAGGAACATCGAATGACAGAAAGTTATTTACTAAAGTATGTACTATTTATTTGTCAAAATTGATACTGTTAAACTTTAATGAACATTTTAATTCGTTCCATTAACGTATTTTTTATTGCTTCATGTCTAAGTACGAGTAAGAAAAAGCAAAAATATTATATAGATTAATAACGGATCTATGAATACAATATGAAGTATTTGAACGAAAAGCACGTGGAAAATTAAAAAAAAAATAATTCCATGGTTTGCGTAACTGTCAACGAAGCATGATTGCATTTGATAATAAACCATTCATGGAATAGATACCTCAGTTAAGACTGATTATAATGACATAATTATTTTGTACAATTTTTAAAGTATGGATAATTGGACTTTTGGCCATGAAATCGGGCCTGCTGGCCTACTATGTAATAGGTATAGTAGATATAATTATTCATAACAGTACAAATAGACAGACAATAATTAATTTGAATTTGGTTTATCAACACGTATATATCATCATAACTATTAATTCAATAAAATTCATTATCCCACATGCATACCGAAATTCATCTATTCCTATTTCTGTTCACAGAATCAAGTTCGCGGCCCGGCCGTTCTCAGATTCCTGTGGTTCCCGTTCGTACTCAGAATCGTGTTTGTGTACATTTTCAAAGTCTTCGTGATATTTGTGGTTACGAAGACTTAAATGGTATGCCTCATCCATTACCAACAGGCCTTTTTTGGGTAGCAAGACGGAAGGGTTTGATTATTGGAATAGAAATAGGGAGTGTGGTTTACCGAGCACTTGATAAGGATAACAATCGATGTACAGATGCTGGGGATGATTTTTACGGTAAATCAGTTAAGATAATTCCTAATGTTTCTTGGGATCTTGTCACAGTTGGTAAAGGTGAATAATTCAAGTAACAAAAAATATATAACTGGAATAAATTATAATCCGAAGTACGAGCAGAATGTTGAATGTAGTAGTACAATGTATAAAGATATCAAATTATTTGTGTACGTCCAAATGGAGAGGGGCCAAATTGTCGAACTCATTTTATAGGAGTTATATGCGTTTTTGTGAGTCAATGTCGAAATTGTCAATTTTTGAAAATTGGAAATCGAACTTCAATTCTCTATCTGCTAACATTATACTTATGTCACAGAAGTGACCGAAAGTGGATAAATTTTAAGCTAGAAGGAAAAATACAATAGTATTTTCAATGCAAAAGCTCTTACTTAGATTTAGAAACGCAAATTTTCAAAGTTCTGAATATTTTGATATTTCTGTTCAAATTCAATTTTAGAATTTTTGTTGAGAGATTAGCAATTGCAGCGCTTCCGTGGAATAGAAGAATTGTTCTGAAAAATCATGGAGATAAAAATTATCCAATTCATGAACTATATGTAATTTCTTCCGTAGAATCGAATGGCGTGATCAGTTTTACCGTTACTCACAGATTTGAACATATTGGTTAAATAATTCTAGTTTGAACAGTTGAGATATCAGAATATTGTTTTATGTAAAATTATCGTTTCAGGAAATGCTCTCACCCCAATCTATAGGCTATATACTCTTCTCCTTCTGAGATTATTTTGCGACATAAACATTATTGTCAGTTTGATGGAGATTTTATAAATATAAGTTTTCCTATTAGCGTTTAGATTTAGTTGTAGTTACCCATAAGTTATTTTGGTTTTAAATGCCTATTGGATCTGATAGATATGGAAATAAATCATTACAAATGTTGTATCAAAAGGTTTGCGTCATTCCTCTGTCCTTGCTATTATTCCTCCGGAACTATCATTTCTGTAAAGTGTGGTAAATGCCATATATAAAATGGAAAATCAGTGTGACCTCAAGTTTATTATGTTGCATTAGTTTAAGATAAAGGAGAATCAGAGGCTTTTGAGTATAAATAACATTTTTTCCTCACTTTCTTCCCTGTAAAATAGTCGTTTCAGGAGATTAACCCATATTTACACACACCCGTGTAAATATTTTCAGATCTAGTTTTGGATTAATCTTTATCAAAATGACTTAAGTTTTTATTCGAATCATATAATATAATATTCTAATTAATTATTAATTATTTATAATGCAAGAATAGCCTTCCATCAAATTATATCATAAATATGTAATAATATAACATTTTTCTGTAAAAAATCGATTTTTAAAAGTTTCTAAAAGTCTCTTTGGAAGTAACCATTTGTTTTCTGCACTTCTGTTCCTATTTCGCGTTGTTTGCCTGTAAATTTAAATTTTAGATTCGTCAATAGCAGTTTCGATCTTAAAAAAGAACCCGTAAGTTCTATGAAAAAAGATTAGGGACGATTTTTTAGGACTTCTTAAAAACAGATGGTTTTTTTCGAATTTTTTTCAATGCCGCATAGTTTGGTCGGAGAATTCAAATTTGTTCACAATTTCACAATTTATCTAATTCAGACAGTCTCAAAATGTGGAGATTTCATGAAAACCAACAAAGTCAAATTTTATATAAAACAAACACCTTCTCATAAGGATGAAAACGTAAGAAATAACAATTCTACAGAAATTGAGACACAAAAAACTTGTCTTGACATAATGTTACTTCTACCAAAGCTTCAAACCTAAATAATTATAATACGAAAACCTTAACATTCTATAACAAT
The DNA here is from genome assembly GCA_932178445.1 of Andricus quercusramuli. NCBI lineage: Eukaryota > Metazoa > Arthropoda > Insecta > Hymenoptera > Cynipidae > Andricus > Andricus quercusramuli. The sequence continues at coordinate 350,684 of CAKNXH010001592.1, forward strand.
TTTCCTCAACGATATTTATCTTTGATCTGTCCATAAATATAGTTTAAAACGAATCATTGGTATTGGAAAAATTGAAAAAAAATATAGAGATTTACAGCAAAAATGATTTGGCGATTATTATTAATGAATAACATTTTTAAATTCTTGAAATAAAGATATTATCTAGCTGAAATCAAAATGCTGAGACAGAGTTTTTACTTTTATAATTGATTTCACAGTTAACTTTAAAATTATAAAGATTAAACAGGCCTAATTAGAATAAAAATAAGTGGAATTATTATCATAACTGATTTTCAAATTTCTATATCAATTTTTATGCGAAGTTACATAATTTTTTCATTGTTCTTTTTTAACCAAAAAATGCAACTTGACGTTTCAATTTCGTATGAAATTTAAAGCTCGCTAAGTCACATAGCTAATTAAAAGATATAAAAATCTATAAATCGGGGATACATTCGTCTGTTTCGAAAACAAAAATTACTTTTTTCAAAAATATTTTAGTTTTCTTAACTGTTGATTTGATTCTTCAGTATTTTTCTCTTTGAACCATATTTTTCTTCCATGCGGGAAAATAAGTATGTAGAATCTAAAAAAACTATTTGTATTGTTTTGGTGTAATTAATTACAAAATTGTTATTATTTTCATCTCACTTTATACAAAAGCTAAATTATTTTTGCGTACTACATTAAGTAGTATGACTGCGTACGACTTTTATATATTGTTGGTTACCATTTTTTTTTTAAATGAAGAAATATTCTTAAAAGCAAGTGATGCTGTTAACAATGCAAATAACTGATAATATAACAGGTTATTATGCCCTCTCATACGCCATAAATTCTTTAATTGAGTCATCAAAACAGTAAAAGTCATTTTAGTTGCTCTAACTTATACCATAAACATAAATCATCAAATATACACAAGACTGACGCCCTCCAAGAAAAAAAATGAATTGCGTAATACAAATATCTCAGAAAAATAGGTTTCACATATCAAATAATTTTTCAAATGTGTATATTATTTTGTAAGGATTAGAAGTTTATTCAGAAATTTGGAACACTTATTCTATTTGTTGATATAATCTATGTAGACAACTGGGGCTAGTGTTACGGAATTTTCCGTAAAGTTAGATCCGAACGAGCTGGAAAAGAGGTCAGCACATTTTCGAAGTTTGAACTTCGAACAACCGCTTTTCGAAAAAAACGAATTTAAAGTTGGCGAGTGCCATAAGCGTACGTGTTATACTTTTCCTTCAATCGTGAAATATACCCACTTTCGCTCGCTTTCTGGATATAAGTATAGTGCCAATAGGTTAAGCGTAGGTCCCAGTATCATCCCCCACTTGAAACCGGAAATAATAATTTTGTCCTGACTTAGAAAAACGCGAATATCTCCTAAACTAAAACCAATCATAAGGGTTCTTTCCACACGGACGAATATATAATCATGACTAAAGTTTCTCATAAAAGTCTTTTAAATAGTTCAATCAGTTCATTTTTCCAGAATAATTAAACTTAATAGGTACTTATTATGTTGCAATATCCCTGATATATAGGACAAATTTACTCAAGAACAAAAAATTCAAAAATTCTTGAAGATAAAACAATTTTTATGGAGATAGCTATAAACATTCAATCAAATGTGTTTAAAACAATACTGTGATACAAAATTATCAAATTTTTAAAAATTTTCAACTTTTACTTTTTAAAATAATAATTATCTTTCGATTGTTTGATGATTTTCAATTCTTGATTGCGTGACAAAAATATATACTTCTAAATCTAGTATAAGAGATAAGTAAGAGACCGATATCAAAATACAAATATCTTAGAAAAATGAACGTTACTTTTCCAATATGCCTTACAATTATAAATCATTTCGAATGAGAAATTACAGTGTATGTGTGTATGTATTGCTCTTGTAGAATATTCATTAGTTGTTACAATATTCACGAAATTTTCCATGAGAGAGTATTTTTTATGTAGAAAATATGTATGAAGATTGTTACTAAAACTTTGTTTCTCATTGTTAATTGCAGTATAATGTTTCCTATTGGAAACTTTGTCCACCTGAAAATAAAAATTCACTCATCATTTTTCACGTCAAAAATGACAGACTTTAAATATTTAAGTAAATAAACTAAAACATGAAAATTAACATAGTCCAAAATAATAGTGGTTTCGTATGTGAAGAAATACTTTCTATAGAAAAATGAATTACTGAAGTTATTAAATTAGATTTGTGAATGCCGTTAAGGCCAGAAACGACATAAATACTTATTAAAAATCAAATAAAGCTAAGAATAGGAACAATTTTTTTAAATGTCAATGGTTCTTTTTAATATTTCTTGACTGCGTAAGAGGCCGTGGAAATTACATAATGTATTTATTTTGGAGTGGGAGGGTGGGGGGGGGTCTACGAGTTTCTCTGCTGCATTACACGGTCAGTACGTGTTCAAAAACATTTGTTACCCAATATTTTATTTATGTCCGTGAATCACTAAAAAACGAAAGTTAAATAGATTTTATTGCAAACACCCGTTTGTCAGCGCTATCTAGTGTGTATAAAGTAATAAATAAATAAATTCATGAAAAAAAATTTAGTTGGGAAAACCACGCAATGTAAGGGGAGGGGTAGAAAAGTATGGATGCTAACAAAGGCATTGTTAAAAATTTTAGGGAAAAACTTTAGCTACTTTATGGGTCAGTTTTACATTTATATTCAAATCTGCATAAAAAAGGCAATTCCTAACCAATGATAAAGTTGAATGGCTGAATTCCTTCGTTTCAGAGAGTATTTAGTTAAAAGAGTTACGATATACGTATGTCTAAAACTACAGAAATTAGGCCACCTTTAGAGTTGTCTATAAATTTACTGAATTTCACCAAACATAAAAGAGCTGCTAATTTCTCATTTTCAAGTTCAGCGATTTCGCTTTCGTATAATGCTATAAGGTATAGTATACAAAATGAAAATTTCATGGTGATAATATTAGTGAAGCCTTTATTTTGCTACATGCAAATTCATCTACTCAACTTTGTACAAAAAAGCCTCAGAGGCATTTCTGTGCATTTTGATTTCTAAGGTAGAGTGAATTTTAGAAACAACCTATATTTTCACGGTTTTCATGATCTATGTCGGAAAACATTGCTTTTGTATGAAAATATTTTACAGAGAAATGGTGTATTGAATAGAAATACAACATTTTAGTATACAACATATTTGCATATTCGCTCATATTCGCACGCATGCACGCATCCATTTAAAATACATGAGTGACCTTATACTTTTGATATCCAGGTTTGCCGCTTAAGTATCTTCGAGAATCGAGAAGTGCGAGCGATAGTGGTACTAGTGTGAAACAAAAGAGAAGAAGGCTCATGGTGTCGCCCTGAAAGACACTTTTCTGGAAGGTGAAGCTGTTAGTTGTCACACGATGTTTTCTAGATGAGAAAGTAAATCTGATTTTCCAAGGGGGCATCAATCTCTCTACGCATCTCCCAATGTGTGAATGAACCTTTAAGCTTCCGCACAGACAGATGATAAGTATATGAGAGGTTGAATCAAAACCTTTCCAGTAATCAAACCCGGCCATTGACAGGTAGCGCTAGTAGAATGCTGTGACTTTGACACGCAACTGTCGACTAGCAGTTTCTCCCGACATCTTGTTACACCTTTCTTTGAGCCCCGTAGTTCGTATATCTCTCACTGCACAAGTTCGAATGTCCGAACAACTCTATCATTTGAAGTCCTTATACAGCGTGTTCAGACAAGTTATTGGTCTGTAAATCTTAGGTCGGAGGAGTACTGTGCATGCTTCCACCAGTCGCTCCAGAATAGGCTCTTTTGACTTTATATATAAGGTGAAAATGCGGGTCAGATGCTGGTGGGTTAAAGAAAACTTCTTCCACCTGAAGCTCTTGTTACCATCAGGTCCCGAAGTGGAACAGTTCTTCTTAATACTTCTTTCAGCTCTTCGGTAGTGATAGGTGGGCATTCCTCCTCAGGTGTTATGAGGTCTGCGTATAGCTGCTTGAAGCTATTTATGTCCTGGGTGTCTTCATTCAGTAGATGCAGAACTTCGCTGACTTCTCTCCAAAATGCCTCGACCTCTTCTGCTTTGGGCAAGTGGTCCACAGTAACTGGACGGTCTCGGAAGAGTCGAGATGGGTCACAAACTGTTCATTTTCTCTGATCCACCTCTTTCTGCGCTCTGGACTTCTTGAGTGTACGATGATGGATCCGTGGTTCGCGCGCGAACTGTCGGACCCTGACAGAGAACATCCTGCCAAATGTCCATCACACACTGAATGCAGGTTGCGTACTGCCTTGACCAGCCTCTCTTTGTGCTAAGTTGATGCATGTGTCAATTGGTCTTATGATCAGCCGTTGGTTTTGACTTACGGTTTGCATCCGCCAGAGTCCTCGCTGCATCATGCATACCACAATTGATAGTCTAGAAGTCAGACTCTTCGGAAAAATTTCCGACCCATTCTTGGGAGGCATGCACGTTTGGTGGTTTTGAACAGCATTTACAACTTGGTTTGGTGTTATCATTGCTATATAAATATATGTATTCAGTGATGGTCCCGAAGGAATAACCCCCAAGCGGAGGCGTAACTACCGTGCCGAAAGTTGTATGACACCAGGGTGATATGTCTTAAACGGTGACTCTGAAATACCGGGCGACCTTCGAGAGTCTGCAGCCTTAATCTTGCATGCGGGGTTCCACAAGGATGGAAGAACCCTTTCCCTAGCTGTTCGTGGGAACAACAATTACACCAGCAAACCACCAAAAAGTTGTATATGCAGTTCGAAACGATCAAACGCGCACAGCACCCGATAATGGGTCGGCAAACAGTGCCGATCACCCTAGAGTTTAAAGGGCTGAAAATAATTAAGATGGAAATACGATGACAAACCGGCAAAACGCCCACATTGAGTGGACGAATCACCTCAATAATGACTTGATAGACTGCTACGATGCCAGCACTATCCCTGTTCACGGAGGCTTTATGGCGCGTGTGCACACTCTGTGGTGCCAGAAACAAGCAGAGCCTCAGCACATTCCGCAATAATCATTGCAAAATCAAGTCGTCCATCTCTCGAAAAAGGGATATGTACGCGGAGCTCTTCCATATCCGATGTATGAACAAACCACAGACAAAGAAGAGGAAGCGACATTAAGACTAGCCGCGAAAAGGAGGCACCTCCTGAGGCTTCAGAAGTTAAATGAATATAGAATAATGTATACATCATTTTGTGACAAACTTTTTGAAATTGATTATTTGTATTTTCTAATCTAAGGAGTTGCTAATAGGATAGAGAAAACCTTCCTTCAGTATAGAGAATGTAATCTGCAGTAGATATAAGATATAATTATTCATAAAAGCACAAATATAAGTGAAATAATTATTTACTAATGATTCAATGAAATCAATTATTATACATGCAAATCAAAATTTTTGAGATTCCTGAGTTTTATGATTCTACTCGGAATCGTGTTTCTGTACCTTTTCGGAATATCCGTAATATTTGTTTTTACGGAGGTCCATATGGTACGACCCAGCCAATACCGGCAGAAATTCATTACGTGGCAAAACATGATGATTTTATTATTGAAATAGAAATACACGGTCTGCTTTATCCAGCACTTCATAATTATCTCAATCGGTGTACAGATGTTTGGCCTAATTTGTACGGTCACCCAACTAACCTAATTTATGGAATTTCTTGGCATATTGTCGCATTTCATGTGAATAATTAATTCGAGTAAAAGAAAAATATAAAGATAAAATAGATTGTAATCTGAAGTGGGAACAGAAAGTTGAAATCCGACTACTGATTAAAATTGATACTTTGCACAATTAACAGGATTTGATTCTTTGAACAGCTTAATAGTTGATTTTATTTTAATTTGCACAGAAAGAACATATTTAGCAAATTATTTTTCGTCTGCCTTCGTGCAAAACTGAAGCATCATCAATTTACAAATCGCACTTTATGAGAAATATAAATTTGAAAATTTAGGGACCTGAATGTTTTATTATCTAATAAATTCTAAAAATATATGAATAAATTTCTCTACGCACAGGGTGGCTACTTTAATTATAGTACATTTTCAATTCCTATACATTTTTCAGGTCCTGAAATCTACTAAAACTTAAAAAATGCCCCAGGCCTGCGACTTTTTTTCAAAATTTTGGCCATTTTAATATTCATACGGGTCCACACTGGGCATTTATTTATATAATTTGTCTATAAAATTAATAAAAAATATCGGATGATAATTTCCCATAATTAAATATCACTTGCGATATAATTTGAGGAAAATCAAGTGAATAAAAATTTCTTTCTGCCTTTAAATGTCCACACTAGACATTTGTTTATATAATTTGTTTATAAATTTGATAAAAAATATTGAGAGATAATTTTCCATTATTAAACATCACTGGCGATATAAGTTGGGAAAAATAAGGAAAGAAAACGATTTTTTCTGCCTTCAAATGTTCACACTAGGCATTTGCTTATCTAATTTGTTTATAAAATTAATAAAAAATATCGAATGTCAAATTTTTATGATTGAGTATTATTTTTTTGATACAAGCAAGTAATTTTGACGTAAAAATTTACTTAGCAAATGAATAATCCATACTGTAGACTATTGGTTGAGTTAATTTGTTTAAAACAATTAACTTAACAATGTCATATTTTTTTTTGCTCCCAACCACCCCGTGCATGAAGTCTGGTAATGCTGATCATAGAAACAATTTCTTAACGAAGATAAAAAAAAAAAAATCGACTTTTTCTTCACTCTTTGCATTAACATAAAAGTTTAAACAAAAAAAATTCAAAAATCAGGCCACATAAATTTCTTCAAAGTTTAATGCTAAAACTTTCTAAAAAGAAAATGCTAAATTGGTTAAGAATTGCTAGCTACAAGTCATTTTGAACCTCGTTTTTTTATTTTATCCCACTGTGGCGTCATACCGGCCATAAGGGCCTTTTTTAAGCGGACACCCACATATATGTAGCATTCTTGAGTATTTTCAGACTACGGCAAAATCTGTATGTAGAATCTACGCTGAAAAAAACGGCCATTTCGAAAATACTCTAATGATTTCTATCTCACTTTGAAAATGAAGCAATTTTTCCCTCTGCACGGAAAAAAAAAGTTCATTAAACTTTCTTGAAGTATTACAAGAGTCGGGGATGAGAGCGAACCTTGAACAAATTTTCTATATTCTATATAACTTTCAGGACTTAATATAGAACTAACCTAGAATAACTATACAAGAATTCTGTAAACTTTATATTGAACTCCGATTTGAAAGAGTTTAATAAAATATATAGAGAAATTCATGAAAGAATGCTGAAAACTTTTCTAGAAATCACAATTGAGGTATTGAAAGTTTGTAATCACATAATTATAGGGATTAAATACCTCAATTCTGTCAAATGTATAGAAAAATTCTTCAAAAAATGTTGAAAAATCTCATAGAAATTCGATTCGAAGTATTGAGTGTTTGTGAATTACTTCAATCTAAGATCTATAGACTTCAGTTCTTTAAAATGTAGTTGCGCAGTCGCTACTGTGCGCAGGCAGCGACTTTTCCGTATCGCTCCCGCGTGAAAAAAAAGAATTCAAGTCTTAGAGAACATTAGCACGCGTTAAAAATTAAAATATTAAGTTTGCCAATAACCGACACATCTCTAAATGGTAAATCCACTACCCGGGTGCACCGGAACGTGCACCAGGTCGTTCAAGACGTCATCTACGAGAACTTTTTTAGAATCCAAATTGTATCAATAGCCAAAATAACTACCAATGGTGAGTCGACGATCAGGATGTACCGCAACGTGCACCAGGTCGTTTGGCACGTATTCTACGAGAACTGCTTTAAAATTCAAATTGTGTCAACATCCAAAATAATTAAGTGTTGAGTCGACAATCCAGGTGCACCGAGTACGCACCAGGTTGTTCAGCACGTATTCTACGAGAACTTTTTACAAATTTGAATTGTTTCAACCACCAAATTAACTACCGTCGACTCACCATTGGTAGTTATTTTGGTAGATAAACCTCAAGATTTCTAAAGAAATCATCAAGTCAAGCTCCCTTCGATCGTTTTTTTATATTAAGAAAATATGAGAGAAAACAAAGTTTTCATATTTTTGTTTCGGTCTTACGATCCATTTAGAAAAAATTGAAAAACTAAATCGAGTCAAAATTCCTTTTTATTGACGTTTTGGCCCCATCTGTGGGCCTTCATCGATACAAACATCTTAAAGAATAATCGGAGTCAATCATAAATATACGTGGAAGCGAATGACAACATTTTAAAATTTTGTGAAGCCAGATATCATTCTGAAGTTTTAAAAATCATTATAAAGTTTGTAAAAAAAGTATTGGGAAACTATAAAGTCCAAGGAACTTTCACAATATGTTAAAAAAGGTTCATCTTTTGTAATTAAAATGCTGTGAAACAGCTAACAAACTGATGTTTTTTCACAAACTTCATAGTGATTTTTAAAACTTCAGAATGATCTGACTTTACAAAATTTTAAAATGTTGTCATTCGCTTCGACGTATATTTATGATTGAGTTCGATTATTCTCTAAGATGTTTCTTTCTGATGAAGGCCCACAGATGAGGCCGAAACGTCAATAAAAAGGAATTTTGACTCGATTTCTTTTTTAAATTTTTTCTAAATGTATCGTAAGACCGAAATAAAAATATGAAAACTTTGTTTTCTCTCATATTTTCTTAATGGTAGTTAGTTTAGCTATTGACACAATTTAGATTCTAAAAAAGTTCTCGTAGATGACGTCTCGAACGACCTGGTGCACGTTCCGGTGCTCCCGGGTAGTGGACTTGCCATTTAGAGATGTGTCGGTTATTGGAAAACTTAAGATTTTAATTTTCAACGTTAAAAATTGAAATAGATTCAACTTTTCCCATGTCATATCTTATTTAATCGATTCAAAAAATATAGAATTGGGAATTCAACTTTTAAAATTATTTGCAATGCAAGCCTTTAATTTCATATAACTTATATAAACTTATTCTATATAGCTATATAACATCTTATTAATCTTGAACCTACTAGAATTTATAACCAAAAAAGAATTTGCGATTAAAAATTTGTTCGAAATTTAAAGTTTCCAAAATTTGAAAAATGTTGAAGATCCCGAAATTTGTAATTACCTAAATTTTAAACTAAATTTTCGAAATATGATATTCTTGAAATCGCTGACATTATAAATATAGAACTCCAGAAATTTCAAATTTCCGAAATCATTAACCTAGAATTTTCTAATCACAAAAATTTGTCAAACAGCCCTTCACAGCTGTAGCTTATATTTTAGATTTTTTTTTTATACTACAAGTTATGTTAGCTGCGAGGTTTTCTCAGGAGCTCCGAATGCGTAGGTAGGGGGTTCGAGCCCACAGCGAATAATAATTTTAATAGCGTGCGATTATTTGTGTAGTGATTGTTTGTGTAATAGTAAATAATTATGTACTTAAATATGTGAACAAATATTGAAGCATAATGATAATAAAAAAGATTTTTTTATAGGCTAAAAATCGGCCATGATTTTATAGAACTGTTCTCTATAGTTTCGAGACTTCTCCGATGTAGACTGTATATTAGCTGGACTTTTAGATTTTCTAGAACTATTCTACGTTTTTCGCATTTTAGAGAACTCTGTATTAAATTTTGTAGAATAGTTCGATGCAATGTAAAACCAAGAAGATTTTAACTTTTAATAAACTACCCGTCGTATCCTCTACTATAGGACTAGTTCTATAAAATTTAATGAAATTTTTTTTCCGTGTGGGTTCGTAGAAAATTGTAAACTTGCATGCATGATTGTATCTACTTTTATGTCGATATCCTTAAGTAAACAAATTTAGATTTTATTTTGCGTGATATATTACGTAGCATGATTTTATGATATTGCTTTTTCACACGTTTTCTTAACGAAAAAAATTGTGAAGAACAAGTGATGCTGTTAGTACTGTAAATAACTGATAACGTAACAATTTATAACGCCTTATAATACGCCATTTATTTTTGAATTGCTTAATCACTGATGGAACTTAAGAATAATCATTAGTTTCTCTCTTCACGTGATTCTTCCGAAATTAAATTTTCTCTATATTTAGAGAAAATGAAGAACGTTCTGGGTACTTTGTTGATCTCGTTAACGGTGTTCCTTAATTCTATTGGTAAATAGACTTTTTTATATATATTATTTAGCTCTAGTTCTTTATGAGGATAGTTGTATGTAAGCTGAAGATTTGAAACTCATGTCTTCTAATAATTCATGAATACAGGTGATCGAATAACGTATTTGATTCCAACAAATTTTGAACAGCCCCATGGGTACCCAAGGGATTTAGAAAAAAATCTACTAAGGCTTATGTAGGCGAAAAGATTTTCTGGAAAACCACACATTTTTTATTATTTTCAATTTTTTGCAGTTTTTGCTTACATAAGGAAGGTATCCTATCAGTTTTGTGTCGACTAAACCATTTTTTAAGCCTAAATATTTTTTTTCAATATAATTTTGGAATCTTTTTCGTAAATGATGCAAGAAAAAGAGAAAAGGTTCTAAGGGTGTAAAATTTGTTCTTCGCACGTCTCAAGTTCTTAGTGACACCATAGATGGGCACTCATGTGAAATAAAGTTTCCCCAAAGGATAACCTTAAAATTTAATTTTTGGAGGAGTTCTGAGGGGAAAGTAAAATCTGGAAAGTGATTATTTTCGAAAAAGGCTGCGCGGATATTGATGATCAAAATATATGTTATAGTCGCCAATAAGAATACTTACAAAATTTTTTTTTAATTTTTAAGAATAAAATAGAGGGTTAAAAATGTTCCCAAATAATTCTTTATGGTATGTTATAGAGGTACACCTTCATTTTTTGTGAGAAAGTCCTCCGATTGTCTACTTTAACATATATTTTACCAACATTTTTCGAAGGTGTATAATTTTTATAATTTTTCAAGGCTTGAAAAAACAAGATATTGCACAAGGCGATCCTTGAACGAGCTAAATTGAATTAATTAATTGAATTAATTAAATAATTTAAATTAATTACATGTATCAATTATATTAATTTAATTGATTGATTAAATTGAATTCAATCATCAAACGCACAATAAGAAAAAATTATAGAGAAAAGTGTTCTCGAATTTCCTGGCCCAAAAAATCCTCGAATTGAGGATTACGTATTTTGTAGTATATTGGTCATGATAATTAACAATTTTTTGACAAACTCCATAGAGTTCTGCTACGATTTGTATTCTTACAACTTAAACACATTAGTTTAAGCATTTTATATTTTCTTACACAATTTTGTTCAACGAAGTATGAAAAATTCACACCTTATCTGAATAACATGAACTAATTAGATTTAATAGAAAACAAACATTATCGATTCACTTTGTTGTTGATTGCTTAAGCAACTGTTTATTAACAGAGTGTAATTTTCGACTATAGTAAGGAAAAACAGGCAAATTTCTGCAAATCTTTCAAAAAACTCAAGGGAATGCTAATATGTCTTTTATTCTTACTATTCACCCATGATTTTGATACAATTTTAAAATAATTGGTACCAATAAGGTATCAACAATTTACACTCTCATCGATTAATTTGTTCTATTTATTCGAAATCGATAATCAACACGATCGAATTACTAATTACATAGTTCATACTACTCAGTGAAGGTGTAAAGTTTGGATATGTTGTTTAAAAAAATTGCTCAATAAAAAAAAAAAAAATTGATTAGCATTTCGAACTCGAAAGTTCATTGCCTCACTACCCGAATCGGGTAGTGTTTCTAGGTGGATGAATACTACCAGTGTGGGTCCACCACACCCACGACGGGTCAACAACACGCAGTATTCCCCGAACGGTCACCCATCCAATTACTAACCGCGCCCAACACTGCTTAACTTCAGTGATCTAACGGGAACTGGTGTTTTCAGCGTGGTATCGCCGTTGACAAAAAAAATTGCTCATACAAAGAAAAAATGTTTAAACTGATATGTGTAAGCTGTAGGAATACGAGTTACGAGGCATGCCCGAAATCTATTAAGTTTGTTGAAAAATTTGCAAAATACTGCCACATTCCAGCCAAAAGTTACATTCAAACAATAGAAAATTCTTCAAACAATTGAAAGCAAATTGAATAAATCAAGATTAATTTTTTATATTGCCTAATTATTTTATTTTCCTGTGAGAATAAAAATAATTTGCGATAAAATCTGAAAAAAATATTCTTTAAAACAAATAAGAATTGTTTAGGCAATTAGTTTTAAATAAAAAACACACAGATGAAGGGTTGTTTTTAGGTCAGACTGCAAAATAATAGGGGGTCCACTAGAAAATGAACGCATATGTACAGTTTCTGCTTACATAAGGAAGACAGCCTATCAGTTTTATGCCGGCTACCTATTTTTGGGGTCCGGAGAATTTTTCGTTCCTAAAAAAAAATATTTGAATTTTCTTGATAAATAATGCAAGATATCACAAAAGAGCAGGCAGTATGTTCTATAGAACTTATTTTATACCTGCAAACTTTTTTGTTAATCTTATTTTTGTACATTTCGTTGATTCAGAAAAAAATGCGTAAATTCGATTGTGTGAAAAAAAATTCTCTTGACTACAAAACTTGTTCAGCCTACATAAGACTCGTAGGATGTTTTCCTTTGAGAAAGATAAATACAGCAAAAAATTAACATAAAGGATAAGCGTAGATTTTTGGTCAAAATAGACTATTTATATTTTCAAACAAATTTTACAAAAATCAAAAAGAAAATTGGAATATCTGAATTACATCAAAAACTGTAGAATTTTGAAGAAAAGTTTATGTTTTTTTTTCAGTAGACGTTAGAATCCAAGTACTTTTAACTTCGTGGAATTTTTTTAATCGAAAAAATACGTGCCATCTAATTTCCTCTAAAAAACATATTTCTTCAATAAAAGATTCTGTAACTTAAAATGTGGAACCCGACTGATTGAAAAAATGGATACATTGCGTAACAAGTCTGTTTTGTCTACTTTACATTCAGCGTTAAGTAAACTTCACTCTTTCAATACGTCTTGCAATTATGAATTATTTAGAATGAGGAATGCTCATTAGTTACAATCTTCTTGAAATTCTCCATGAGAGAGTACTTTTTACTTCGAGAGCATGAAGATCGTTATTGGAACTTTGGTCTCCATTTTAGTGATTTTCTTTGATTGTATTGGTAAATATAATACTATCGTACTCATATATATATATAGTTCTTAGAGCATTTTTAATTGCGATGTATTATTGGAATGTTTGTTCAAATTGAAATTAATAATGGCTCTATCAGACTGTATTAGTATTTTACCGCCATATATTACAGAAATTAATTAGGGTATTTAATTAAATTGAAACATGAAAACTAACATGATCCAAAATAATATTTATTTCGTATGTTGTTATAATAACTTACAGCGCGCTGAACACGACATATTTTCATCAAACAATTTGTCGAAATAAATAAAACGTAACCCCTTATTTACCGTCACTCTCATGCAAAATTTCCATGCATTTTCTCTCCGTGTGCCTCGAAAAAACCAATTACCCCATTGATTTTTCTGATCTGGAAGGCTTTTCACAATCGAACTTCTCACGTTCCAATTCAGCACTGTAGTAACTCAGACTTCACAGCCTGTCACTATTTCTCCTGAGAGTCCATTTGTTTATTTTTGACCCCTATAAGTCCCCTATTTGGAGAATTTTTCCAAAATTTCCTCTCATATGAATAAAAATGCCCGCAAAAGTATTCTATTTTAAATTAAAGTGGTTGAAAAGTGCCGAGGGGTTGGTCACTTTTGAAATCTGGTGGTCATTCCTTCCTACAATCTTTGGAATCTTTTTGCATTTTTATTATTTCAAAATATATCCAATATTCACGTTCACAAAATTCGAAGTTTCTATTAAAAATTTATTTTTACAGCTTCAGTAGTAATTTATCATTGATAAGTAAAAACGAGAGTAAGTCCGATTTATTTCCGGACTGATTGAATTATATTAATAAAATAGAAGTCTTCCCCAGTGGATAAACGTCTTCTTTCTTATAAATGTAAACTGAAAAATAGCATAATTGAAATAAATGAATTGAATATCTTAGAAATTTGATTGAAATTTTAATAATTTTAAGCTCTAATATAGGGCTTTTGGGGACGTTTGGGAGACCAGCACCCTTGCGGGACGAGTCAACTAAAAAAGTATAAAATCAAGTATCAGCTTAAGTTTTCTATTTAAATATACTCTTTGTTACTCTAATGAAATTCGTTGAAAGTTCAGAATGAAATGAATGTTTGATTATATAAATATCATAAAAAATATGTATTGAAGTCTGAAATTAAAATTGTGGGTTTTCGATATTTTAGTGTTTTTTTCTTTTTTAGACTTTTATAGCACATGCATTTGAGTTATATATATATATATATATATATATATATATATAGCAATTGATAATTTAACCTGATTCCTACTGTTCCTGATAGTTCTCATTTGATATATAAAATACATAACATGTTCAAGATGATTTCGTTAATTGTCGATCATTTGGTCTTTTTTGTAATAAAGAATATTATTGAAAATATTTTAACATCTAATAACAAATATGAACTTTAGTGTGTTATGATTCATCATAATTCATAATTAATAAAAAACATTACAAACTGCAATTTTGTATAAGTTTTGAAACTATTGCATGTACTTTCATGGCCCGAAAATTTAAAGATTTTGGGTTTTTATATTTATCAAATATTTCACCCTCGAATAATTTGAAGCATGATACCTCTGATGGTAAATAGAATAATGTATTGCAGATAATTGAATATGGAGCCGAAAATTCCTTAATGCTAGTCAGTGCCAATAAATAAATCAACGGGTGCAAATAAGACTATGCCATCATTTGGTTCTGACATTAAATAGACGTAGACGTTCATATTTACATTCTCTGGATAATATAAAGAATGAACGTCTACGTATTTTTGGTGTCAGAACCAATGTCTCCTGGGGCGAAAAGGCCCCCCTATGATTTCACGCAGAAATAATGTTGGTCAAACCCCCACCCCTTTCCAACGTCTCGTGGGAGCGGATAGATACCTCTATAACATCTTACAAAATTAATGTTTGTCAAACACTCACCCCTTCCCAACGTCTCGTGCGGGCGCGAATGCAACTCCATTACTGTTCGCAGATATAATGTTAGTCACAGTCCTACCTCTTCCCAACATCTTGTACAGCGGGAAGGCACCCCTGTCACTGGTTAAAAAAATAGTGCAGTTTGAATTCCTACCCCTTTTCAACGTCTCATGGGGCGGAAAGGCACCCCTATGACTTCTCACAGAAATAATATTGACCCATCCCCTACCAATTTCTAACGTCTCATGTGGGCGGGTAGGCACCCCTGTGACTAGTTATAGAGATAGTGTTCTTTAAATTCCTTCAAGAAGTTCTTTGCCGACATCCACTGTCAAATTAAAAATGTCAACGTGTCTAAAAAGTACCGACTCTTCCCTAATTTTTCTTTTTGTTATAAATATATGGACCTACAAAAGCCCTTTTCATATGAAGATCCGATCATAAAAATGTTTTAAAAAGCTGTGAAAACTTTGATATATCTTGAACTCTTCTGAAATATCTGGAAATATTTTGAAATTTCCAAAATCTTTAGGTACCTTTTGAAATATCTTGAAATCTTTAGACATACATTGAAACCCTTTGAAATCTTTGGAATGAAATCTTTAGACATTTTTGTAAAATCTTATAAATATGTTGGCGTCTGAGTAACTGAAACAGTATAACTAACTCTATTAGATGGAATAATTGGTACCAATTTGAGATGATTCTACCAACCATTTCGTCAGATGACGCTAGTTGTGCTACACAAATTTAGTTGAACCGATAAAACAACATTTTATTGGACAAATATTTTTCTCAGTGTATCTTAACTGGTGATTTAATTAAATTATACATACGAGTACAAATTGAAATTATTTTATTTCTATTTCTGTTTATAGCAATAAGTTTGCAAAACCCGAAGCCACATCCTGAATCTTCTGAGAATATCCAGATTCCTCTGAATCGTATTCATGCACCTCTTCGAGATGTTGGTGATATTCGTTTTTACCAAGCTCCAAATGGTAGGGTCTATCCAATACCAATAGGACGTCATTTCGTGGCAAAACGTAATGGTTTAATTCTTGGAATAGAAATAAAAGGTCGGATTTACCCAGCACTTGATCGTCATTATTACGTGTGTACGGATGCTGGGCCTAATTTTTACGGGCATTTTTTTTTAAGGAAACCTTTTGGAATTTCTTGGTCCCGCGTCAGATTCATTGCTTAACAGGTGATTCCGTTTAAATTCGCATAGAAAGAATGTCCTGTCAATTAGTTTTCGTCCTACTTGGAGTAAAATTGAAACACCATAATCTTACAATTAGTCCTATTTTGCAAAATATAAATTTGAAAATTTATCCGGTAATCCGTTAATTTTGCGCAAAGTTCAATCGTCTCCAGAAGGTGACGCAAGTAGTGCTCGCGTGGGCAGGTGCTCTTCTGAGCATTTCGGGTGTGATGTTGCCTTCCCTTGTATTTTACAAGTGAAATGTAATACCATAGGCTGCGTCTAGTCGTCCCGAAAAATTGGGGAAGTCAGAAAAGGGGATGGACTAGTCGTCCCGAAAATTCGGGTCGACTAGCCAAGCTTATGAAAAATATTTGAATTCACAGCCCGAATTTCGGGATGACGAGACACTTTGAATACCATAATAATCATTAGTTCTTATTCCTCTGAATTGTAAGTTTCCAAACGCTAGCTGTTTCTGAATAAATAAGTTTGAAGGAATCTTCGGTTGTTTTTTCATTTAAAAAAATACCAACCTTTGAACTTGATTACGGAACTTTCAATACAAGTACGTTTAATTCCCTTCTTAGGTCGTTTAATTTATCTATAAATCCTAAACAATTTCTAATGCTGCAACTTGGCATTTTTCAGTTTTTAAATTTCAAAGCTCGGAGGCTTTGAGTATAAAATGATCAATATGTTGTACTTAAAAATTTCGAATCATTTAGTTCGCTATGTCTAATTCCAAAATCTTTAATTACTAATGAAGATTTCAAAATTGAAAAATTCCGCATCAGTTCGAGGGGTCATTCACAAGAGTATATTTTGATACAAGAGGCCAAGTGAGCAGTGAGCATTCGCCTTTGTATCGAGCAATATTTTTATTTACAAATTATAATGCAAAACATCAGATTGGCCACCATTCTGCCGTCCTAATAAAGAAACTGTACAACTTCAATTTTATCAAATATGAGCTTCTTATATAATTATAATTAATTATATAATTATAATAATTATTAAAAATTGTACTTGAAATTCGAGATAAGAAGGTCTTGATTATCATAACTACAGCGATTTTCTAGAGCAATTATGCATACTGTTTTTACCCTTTTCTTCAAGCACCCACACACCTTCTCTGTCCCGAGAACCACGCCTTCTTCGTTGAAAAGGGCCATTCCTCGACACTTAACCATTGGGTAAAAAAATTGAGCTGTAACAGGGATACCATTCCTTAGTATAGCTAAACATTTAACTGAAAACGGACGAAGAAATTTAGAAAGATCCCTGGATCAGCGAAAATGAATATCCTTGACCAATTTCCATGTACCAGGAATATTATATAGTCGCTACACATAATATGCATAGCTATGATAAATATAACAAAAAATTTCTTGAACAAATTTTTTGTCGAAAAATTTACTTCACCAGACTCTCTGTTGAGGAATGCGCGATCGCACGAGTTTGATGAATTCCTAGAATTGCTGGTCTCCGCAGTTTCTCAGGGCGCAGGACGAGTGACGGTTGCGACTCTGCCTTTGAAGGGACGCAATGCACTAATACTACTCAGTTAAGTCTATTGCGCAGTATTATGGAAACGGTTCAGGCGGCCCTGACTGTTTACGTTTCGATGTACACGCTTTATGAACAAGGCAATTTGCAGGCAACCCCCGACATTGTTCCTCAACAGAGAGTCTGGTGTATCGATATTTTAACAAACATTTTTTTTTTTAAATTCACTATCGATATTTCTACGATAACAAGGGTAGTGTTTTTGGTTGAGGCCTAAATAGTCTTTGTGATTTTCAAGAAAAAATTTTAAACTTTTATTTGGAACGATTCACTATCGATATTTCCACAATAACAAATGTAGTTGTTTTTCCTGAAGCATATACCGCTGTGGTGTAAACAAAATTTCTTTGAATTGTTTTCGAAAAATTTACTATTGATATTTTCACTGTAACAAGTGTAGTCGTTCCTGTTGAGGCCTATATGGCTTTTCTGGTTTTCAAACAAATTATCAGCTTTTTAAGTACCTTAAGTAAAATATATTAAAAAATACTTGTTCACAGGGTAATGAAAATGACAGAAAAAAAGATATGGGAAGTTCAAAGTGGATTTATGACAGAAAGATTATGTAGGGATCAAATATTTAGCTTGAGACAGATCATAGCAAAAAGTCCGGGAGTAAGGAAAAAAGTCTTCTGTGCATTTGATGACCTAGAAAAAGCATTTGACAAGGTGGATAGAAGTAAAGGCTGGGATGTCCTAAAAGAGTACGGAGTCAATGGATTGGCTCATACAAGCAATAAAACAATATATGCGGGTAGCAAAGCGAGTGTAAGGACTTGCAAAGAATGTTGAACAAACTGAATACAAGCATGATGAATATGGGGCTTAAAATTAACGTAAATATAACAAAAATTATAGTGTTCGAAGGAAAAGGTGGGAAAACAATGTGCAACATTGTCCTAAATAATGAGAGAATAGAACAAGTTGATAAGTACATATATCTTGGTAGCCTATTCACTAGTGACGGAAAGATAGATGGA
Organism: Andricus quercusramuli; assembly: GCA_932178445.1. NCBI lineage: Eukaryota > Metazoa > Arthropoda > Insecta > Hymenoptera > Cynipidae > Andricus > Andricus quercusramuli. Next base: position 369,645 of record CAKNXH010001592.1, read on the forward strand.
GAGTTAGATAGGTGTATAAACGAGAGTGACAAGGTTGTCGGTAGAACAGGGCCCATTATCAGAATCAAAAATATATCAAATCAAGCTAAAAGGGCAATACATAATTCTATATTTATACCGACTGTACTGTACGGTAGCGAGACGTTGACCTATCAAGAAAAGGAGAAGAGTAAAATCAACGTGATCAACATGAAATTCCTGCGCATAATATGCGGAAAAACACTGATGAACAAAGTGAGTAATGAGACAATCATCAAAGAATGTGATGTGGAGGAGACACTAGTTGATATATGTGAAAGAAATTTGCTAAGATGGTTTGGGCATATCGAAAGAATGAAAGATGAACGACTAACGAAACAAGTGTATCAAGGTAAAGTAAATGGCAGTGTGTCAGTGGAGTGAATGACGCCTGAAACAAAAGACTTTGGATACTAATTTTGTGAGGCTCTTCACATGGGGTCATCGCTAGGCAGATTGATCAGCAACTTGGGTCGGAGCAATGTTGAAGAACGAATGTATTATTCAATTGAATAGCACGGGAATTCTAGATAAATATAAAAGTCTACACCCCCTCCCCTACATTACTCCCTTCATCAGCGAGTGAGTCACGCCTAACCCGAAAGGAATATGGCCTCATTGTACAATAATAGTATAACTAAACATTTCACCTGATATAAGCAGACACTTTCTTTGAGTTTGATATATTCTAGATTCACTCGTTTGCCTCAAGAAATTGTTTTCCGTGCATGAATAAATGAACTACCAAGAGGATATAAGGCAGCCTTGTTTAGCACCTGGCCTAATATCGAACTAGTCCCGCACAAAATCACAAAGCTACTTCTATCCACTTTATCAATCGATTTTTCCAGGTCAGAAAATGTACAGAAAACTTGGTTGTTTACCCTCAAACTTTTTTTACTGTGATTTGTCTCAAGCTATATTGTATAATTTAAAATAATTTTCTTTCCCACTTGTCTCATTCGTGGATATCATCACTGACGTTGCGGCGCGGCACGGCGAATCAGTGGTCCCAGACAGGCGTGGTCAGGCATCATGATGCGTCTGATTGAAGCCGATTGACACTACTGATTACGTAGCGGCGAGTCAGTGGTGCCGTGCCGTCAGAGTCAGGCATCGGTCTTCTCCAGCGTCCGCGCCAGTAGTCGTTGAATTAGTGCTGGTAATAACTTTCACATATTTCTTAATAACAGTTAATGAATGTACGATACAAATTTGAACTGGAGCGTGTTAAAATAATTTCTCAAAGGATTTTGACAAATTGTAGAATTTTAAAAACACCTTTTGTGTGGTTTTCCATCCACGTAAGTTTACTTTCACCTTACCAGAAACAAACTGGTAATAATAAACCGTGCCTTGTAATAAAAACTAAGATTTTGTGATTAATTTTTTTAATAAAACAGAAGTATCAAAATTAATCAAAATACTTCAGAATTTTCTAAAATGGATATCAATTATAGTTTTTCCATTTCAAATGAAAAACGTTAAAGCAATTTCATTATATAATATTATTTTCTATCTTATCCTTCGTCATTTTTGACAGTTTCATTGAATTCTATTACTTGATTAAGTAATGCACGTGACATAAACTCTATTGCATTAACGTGTACACTGGGATTGAAAGTTCACTGCTCTACGATTCGTATTAAAAATATTTTTATTTTTCAGTTTTAACTCCTCGAAGGACTAGACTTTATTTCCACTCCTTGTGAACACCTTCCCCTTAGACACAAGATCTTATTCAAATCATCAAAAGATTTCAAAAAACTGTAGGCAAAACCATTATGAAGGTGATAGAATAAGTTTGAAAATCATAATACCAGAGCGTCTAGCGAAATTTCGTTCTCAGATTTCTGTATTTCCCGGATCAGAAATAAAGTTTTTCCAAGTTTTCTCTCGTGATACATGTATCTCAATTTCGAACGTCATTATTACCTAGTTATAAAAAGTACTAAGATATACCTGAAAAGTTGACAAAATTAATATTCTTTCATCAGGATTAGTATGCTTTTATCAAGAGGACCAGTTCAGGATATGTTTTAACAAAAATATCTTGAAATAAAAAGTAAAAAAAATCAGGTATACCCGAAAAATGAGATATGTATTACTTCTAAACAAAAATTTAAAACAAGGTGAGACGAAAAGTTGAACATTTTTACAACTTATTTTTTCCAAGTTCAGATCTTGGCAGAAACAATGGAAATATCAGCACAGTTCTGTCAAAAATTCGATTAATTTATATGGAAATCAGGCCTTAAAATAAGCCAAGGAAACATTTTTATTTACACTTTTTTCGCAGTGGTGTGTACATTGAAAAAAATGATATTGAGAAAGTTAATTTTATCATTGAATTGTTATTGCCATTTTATTTAACATTTGTTTTATTTTATTATTGTGTTTAAGTGTGTTTAAGCTTGTGAAGACAAATTTTTAATATGAAATATTCGCTTTTGAAATTAATCATCAGTCAAATCAAAACATACAAAAAGTATTACAAATTTTAAACAATTATTTCGAAAAACTTCCACCTTACATGCATTTATTGAAAGCAGTATACAAATTGCTCTAAAATTTATAATTTTAAAACAGGGTGGCTGCTGCATCAGGAAAAGAGAAGGAATTTTTAAGACCAGGAAAACCGGGAATTAATTTTACAAGACGATTCTGAATCGGTCCAAAACCAAACAATTTACAGATGAGAACTTTGAAAATTTAACTGTTTTAATTCGAAAGTCTTAGTAGATAAACAAATGTGAACGTCCGTTTGAAACTTTATAAACTGTTTTCAATTTTTTAATAAATTCAAATTAGGGGCCGTTCAAAAAATACGTAACGCCTTCAAGGGGGTGGGGGGAGAGGTCACCTCGAGCGTTACGCTCATGTTAACGTAACATAAACTTACTATAGAAGAAGCGTTAAGTAGGGGAGGGGGATCAACATTTTCAGAAAAAATCGTTACGTATTTTTTTAACGGCCCCTTAGTAGATTCATAATGTAACGTTTTTATCTAAGACAAAACCCATGAGATCTGAGAAAAAAGTTTAAATTAAAAAGGACAACAGTTTGCAACTGAGTTGTCTCAAATGGAAAGCCTTGAATCGCGATAATTTTAGAGTGCTAATTTTGGGTTTTGAACGTTAGAATTGTAATTGTTTCATTTTGTTGAATTTTTAATTTGTAAGTGAAATTTTTAACTTTTGACGTGTAAATAATGATTGAAGAATTATTGATTTGAAACGAATAAATTTTAATTTTTCTTCTCTCCCGTTCGATTCTTAATGTTTCTAACTTAATTCACTTCAAAATGATATAATTTTCAACAAGTAAAAATTTATTGATTGAAGCTTCTTTCTAGAGCATTGAAAATTGTAACTTGGATTTATATTTTTCAACCAGTAATCCTTTAAACTGTTCAATTTATGGAAGTTTATATTGAAAAAATGTTTAGTACTTTTTAAGGTGTACAGCATTCTTGGCAAATTCCGGGCTGCTAGAAACCCTGTAACATTGATAAATGATAAAAAATTGGGGAAAGCGTTACATACAAAATTGAACCTGGAATTAATTTTTAAAAAATGCCACCACATGCATTATATGGATTGTTTATCCTATATTGTATACCATTTTAAATGATAATTTCCTCGGTCAGTCTCTTTATGAAAACAATATTGTTTTATGCTGAAAAATTTGTACGTTATTTGGACCTATTATTCATATTTAAGTAATCGAGAAACAGGTCACTGAATTAAATCAGCAAGAAATAAAATTAAAATTTGTACAAAAAATGGAATATACTTTCAGTGCTTGACAAAATAACTTGCAATGATACTAACTTTTGAATAAAAAATTGTCCTTTGCCTGAATTTTGATTAATAATGTCGAAAAATGCAAAAATATTTAATTTTTGCGAAAATGTTAATAGTCGCTATTCTGAATTTGTGTCACTTCTTTATCGTTATAACAAAGGTTCTGGGAGAGATCAAACGGAGATTCCGTTTAATTTAACACGAGTATTATTTGATAGTACTCAAGGTTTGGATAATTGTATGTAATAATACAATATTTCGTATAATTTATTTCTTTATCTCGAATTGGATTCTTATTTGCCTGAATCTTACAATTAGTTATATCAAGGCGAGTGGATGTACGTCATCTGATACTTCATATTATCATAATGTAAATATTTAAATTAGTACTGCATTACATCATGTCGATTTTCAGCTTCTCAAGAGGAGATTAAGGTATACATGTGAAAAAATGGAATTTTCAAAATCTAAGTATATTTATGAATTTTAGTCGCTACATTTTTAATCCTTAATCCTTTTAATCCTTAACACTAGAAGTACCGGAGTTCGCCGTACCCCTTCAAGTACCACGTCGGTCATTTTTAACTCACAATAGAAAACCACCGTTTTATTGGTCTTTCGGGTGTAGCCATCTTTACAGTACGTTCAGGAAGACACTATAAATTGTAAACAAAGGATAATTAAATCTCTGAAATGAATAGTACACCGTCCTTAATAAAATTTCAGAAATAAATGTTTTATTACTATTTTTAAGTTTACAGAAGGAATTCCTTAGTCTTTCATCAAACACCATTGAAACAAGTAAGTTAAACAAAGTAAGACCGGTTTTCGTTCTGAAAATATAAAAACAGATTCAAAAGATACTGTTTATATGAGTGCTAATAGTATTTTTTCTTTTATAGACAAATAAGGCAAGTACAGAGTATCTCTAAAAGATTCTATAATGCAGCATGTGGCTAAAATGTTTTACGTGTTTTCTTGCCTATTAATATCAAGGAACAAAAACATAAGAACAAACAAATTCACTCTAGAATTATAAATATTTTGAAATATTTAGGAGCAAAGAAGTTGTTACAATTGTCTGAGCTGAGATGGTCTCACAGTTCATACGTTCGACGAGAGTTTTGGCTTGGAAACTTTTGCGCAGATACTTGTTGCACTCGAAACATACCCTTGATGTTTTATTATATGATCCAAAATCTCATAAATAACGTCGAGGCAGGCTCAGAAACAATGTAGAGTTTCAAAACCGGTGATATTGATATCAAATTGCGATAAACTGCGTATAGGTCAAAAATGACCCGCTTGGTACTTTAGGTGTAAAAAGTGAATTTTTCGTACTTCTAGGTGGGCTGGAAAGACGTAATTTCGGTAAGTTGTACAACACCATAAATTGAAAAATAAAATAAGTTTTTTGTGGACCACCCTACAATATATACACTAATTAAAGTTCATTTAGGCGTATAATGGGTTGAGTCTTACATGATATATGTAGTAAAATAATCTTTCGTTTTTTTTTAGAAGAAAAAACAGTTTTGACAGGAAATGTGTTTTTTTCACTGTACCTATATGATGAAAATTCCACCTGAAACTCTTTTTTTTTGCATGTATACTGTAGCGGTTCTAATCTCATTTTGAAAAACAGGAGGTTGGAGGCCATGTACATAAATCATAACATTTACACAATGTTAACGACTTAAGAGGAAAAAAAAACTGTCTTGTGAAATGCAAATACCTCAGAAAAAGCAGGTTTCACCCTTCCAATGCATTTTTGAAATATGTAAAAACTCTAATGGAACATCAGAATAATCATCAGCTCCTCTCTTCACGAGATTCTTTATAATCGTAACTCAGTTTTTTCTCTATAGTTAGAGAAAATGAAGAACGTTCTGGGTATTTTGCTGATCTCATTAGCGGTGTTCTTTAATTCTATTGGTAAATTCAATTTTGTAAATATTTCAATTAGATCTAGTTCTTCATCAAGACATTTTAATATAAGTGAGCTGAAGATTTGCAACTCTTCTATATTCTAAGAATTTGTAAATAATTTTTCTCTGCGACTTTTCAAGACAACTTTCAACAATTAAAAAATGACTAATTCAAATACTACTTACTTTACTAAAAACAAATTCTATTATTGGGAACAAATTGAAAGCCATACTTCTGAAATAAAATTATAAAATAAATTTATCAAGAAATGATAAAATGGAACACAGAAATTTTTTTCGTATAAGGTGCAAAATATCACATGGCAGTGGATTGGTGATTTTCTGTGCATTCTAGGGATAACAATATTTTTTCTAAAATTAAAGTAGGTACAATTCTGCGTGAAACTGGAAAAACAGGTGTTCTAACACCAATAGTCTAGGAATTACGGTCTTTCAAAGAACCCCGGTTTTTTTCAATTTTTTTTCCAAAAATCACATACATGTTGTTTTTTTGTTTCTCTCTAGTTCGGATCCTGGTGGCCAGATCTAAAAATGGTCAACAGATGAGTTAAAGTAGACGTGAATACCTGTAATTTAAAGAGAAGAACATTGTCCTAACTACAATAGATCACGAGATAGCACCTGCTGAAAGTGACCCATTTCGACCTGAATTTACAGGTAAATGCCCAGAGTTCAGTTTTTTGTAAATAGCTCGTTTCGCGGTTGTCACAAAAGAAAGTTCATACAGAATGAATACATGGGAACTAAATTCTGCGTAAGTTATGAAGAAAGAAATGTTCCTAAATAATGTTCTTTCAATCCGAAAACTCGAATATCGTGTTTTTTGGAAATCACTCGTTTCATGAATGTCACGCAAGGAAGTTCTAAGAAGATAAATAAAGGAGGACTAAATTCTGCATAAGTCAAAAAAAATCTTCCTACCCCTAATAGGTCACGAGTCTTCCCAAATATACCTGTTTTTTGTTCTTTTTAAACCGAAAACACGGCAGAACAAAACTACGATCATTTTCTTAACATATAAGTTTTCAAGTTAAGTATTAGTAATCAATTAATTATATAATTATCAAATTAATAATAATTAACCACTTTCAATTAATAAATGCATAATTGTTTGAATAAATAAATTCTCATCATCCATCAAATGTGTATTTTTGGCATTTTTTACTGAAATTTCTATAAGGAACGCTTATTACAGATTGAAAATGAATACTTAATCATTTTTTATCAATAAATAAATCATTGATAGAATAAAAAAATTTCCAACGCCCTTCAAGTGTTCATTTATTGGCATTTTTCACTCCAATTTCTGTTAGGGGGGTTTATTATAATGAGCAAAATACCAATCCTCTAGTAGAAATACTTGTGTGACATGTCTAATGTATTATTAATAATAATTTCTTGTTTTTATAAGTTTTCTTAATGCTGTTCAAAATCTGACTACGCAATTTTATGTCGCGGACATTTCTGCAATGCCTGTATTTTGTAAAATTTTGAAGGCTGACTGTACAGACCTAGCCCTAGAGTTGAGAATATTTCAAATAAATAAATATGACAAGCAGAAATCGTTATCAATAATGCAGCAAAAATGTAACACAAGTATTTCTACTAGTGCATTGGTATTTTGCTAATTATAATCAACCCCATAACAGAAATTGGAGTGAAAAAAGCCAAAAAATAATCACTTGATCGGTTATGGAAATTTATTTATTTAAACAATAATTTATTTATTGACCAAAAATGATTAAATATTTATTTTCAATCTATAATAAGCGTCCTTAATAGAAAATTCAGTGAAAAATGCAGAAAAATTCACATTTGATGGTTGATAGAAATTTATTTATTCAAACAATTATTTACTTATGAATTGAAATTGGTTGATTATTATTGATTTGATAATTATATAATCAATTGATTACTATTACTTGACTTGAAAACTTATATGTTAAGAAAATGGTCCAAGTTTTGTTCCGCGGTGCGATTTAGTCACCAAACTGATTAAGGGTACACTTTGCAAGGTCATTTTTTCGTGATCTATTAGGGGTGGTAACATTTTTTTTTGAACTTATGCAGAATTGAGTCCTCTTTCATTTATCTTATTAGAACCTTCTCGTGTGCGACATCCATGAAACGAGTGATTTCCAAAAAACACGATTTTCGGGTTTGCGGTTAAAAAATAACAAAAAACAGGTATATTTGGAAGGTCTATACTCGTAACCTATTGGGAGTAGGAACATTTTTTTCCCCAACATACGCAAATTTTGTCCCCTAGTATTTATTCTCCAGGAACTTTCTTTTGTGACAACCCCGAATCGAGCTATTTACAAAAAATTGAATTCTGGGCATTTACCTGTAAATTTAGGTCGAAATGGGTCACCTTCGGTAGGTGCTAACTCGCGATGTATTGTAGTTGGGATAATGTTCTTTCCTGGAAATTACAGGTCTTTACGTGTACTTTAATTCATCTGTTCACCATTTTTAGATCTGGCCATCAGGATCCGAGCTACAGAGAAACCAAATAAAAACAAGTGATTTTTGGGCAAAAAATTGAAAAAAAATCTGAGTTCTTTGGAAGGCCGTAATTCCTAAACTATTGGTGTTAGAACACCTCTTTTTTCAGTTTTACGCAGAATTTTGCCTACTATAATTTTGGTAAAAATATTTTTATCCCTGAAATGCACAGGAAATCACCAATCCACTGCCATGTGATATTTTGCACCTTTTACCAAAAAAATTTCCGTGTTCCGGGACAAGATTCTGTTCACAGAACCTGGCCTCTTATTAGGCACTTCAAATTGAGTATTTAAGAGAAAAAAATTACTCCTTTAAAAATTACCGGATAAAAGTACCAGATGAATGGACTAATTGGAGTATACGCGATCCATGCGTCCCTGACTTTTAAGATTCTTTCAACAAAATATTTTGGTTGAATCAACCTCAACTTTATTCTAGTCAAATTCTTTTTTAAATTATTTGGTAGATCCAAACAAAAAATTTTGCTGAATCAATAAAATATTTTCTAAAATCAACTAGGCAATTCAACCAAAAACTCTGATTGATTGAAGCAAACTGATTTGGTCAACAGAACCAAAATTTTGTTCATTCAACCAAAATCATTTCAGAAAGCAACTGAGTGTATAATTATAACAAATTATTTTGCAAAAATGTTTTTCATTTTTAAACTTAATTAAAGCATAATTTAATTAGCATAAGATAAACTTAATTAAAAAACATAGAATCTGTATACTTATCGCTCATTCAGATTTAAGAATCATGGTATGAATCAGTGCAAGAACGGAAAAGATTCCTTGATTCGATGCAAATCGGTTGATCTATAATATTATTACACTTTATTAAAGATGAGGGAAGTTATGCTCATTTATAATATTTGAAACATCTATTTCAAACAGAAAAACTTCTTTCATCGACATAATTCAAAGTTGACAAATGAACAGAAAAGACTTTTTGATAATAAATTTTCAAATAGAGTAATTCTGACAATTTTTGTGAAGAAATCATAAAGCTAAGAGAGAGAAAGGGTGCGATAGAACATTTCCCTTCCCTCTTCCAGCTCGAAAAATTTATCATTTTGAATACGAAATTAGATTAGTTTGATTTGTCTTTGTATTTACAAAATTTTTTGTATTATTTTGTAATTTTGTATTTTTTGTACATTTCTATTTTTAAATTGATGAAAATGAAGACTTTGTTTTGTCTATTATTGAAAAAAATAACTAATGCTTCCTCTATGAGGAAGCTAATACATTTGTTATAAATACAAACAAAGTGGAAATACTCGAAATCGAATTCACAGCTAGCTTTACGGTATCATTTTTCCTATGTACTGCTTTAGATAGGATGACTTTATGCTGTTATTTTCAATGTAAAACAAATGAATTTTGGTTGCTGCCAGTAGTCCCATTTTTGTACCACACAGTACCACTCGAGACTGTTCCTTCTGCGCCTTACTTTGAAACCTGAAATAAGCCCTGAAATATAACTTTTTTACAGTATGCAAATAATAAATAAATTGTCACATGCACACAATAAATCATTATTTGTTTAATTTATATTTTATCATGTAACATATTCCTTGAAATCCCTTAACTTCTATAGACATCGTATACAGTCTCTTGAAAATCCTCTTAAAGATGAGGCTCCTTGGAAATCCCCTGAAACTCTTTGAGATTCCGTGAAATATTTTAAAATCTGTGAAATCGTTTAAAATCATCAAAATTCCATAAAAACCCCATGTTATCCTTCGAATTCCGTGGAAATCCCTTAGAATCTATAAAAATCAATTAAAATCCTTGAAATTCCGTGAAATATTTAAAAATATTAAAAGATTCCTTCGAAAACGCTTTAAAAATAATTGAAATCTTTTAAGTCTATGGAAATATTTTTGAATCTCTTGAAATAACTTGAACTATTTTACAAGCCATTCAAATTTATCGAAATATCTTCAAATCCTTCATATCTTATTCGGAGATCCTTTGCAATTCCTTTATATATTTTGAATTCTCACGAAATTCTTTAAAATCCTTGGATATAGTTTGGAATCTTTGAAATCCTGTGAAATCATCGAAAGCCCTTCAAGTATCTTAAAATTTGTTAAAAGCCTTTGCAATACTTTGTAATCTCTGCAAATGTTTTGACGTCTCATAAAATCCCTGCAAATATCTTGAAATATTCAAATTACATTAAAATCCCCTGATATTCTTTAAAATTCGTGAAAATACTTGGGTATCTCTTGAAATGAAACCCCGTGACTTCTTTTGAAATATTTAGAAATTTCTTCAAATCTCTTAGAATCCCTTGAAATACCTTAAAATCTTTTATAATCCGCAAAAATCGTTTTTAATTCATCAAAATCCCTCAAAATCGCTAAAACTACATCATAATTCTTCAGTATCCCATGAAATACTGTAAAATCTACTCAAACTACCCGAAGACCCTTTTTTTTTGGAACACCCACCTCAAAAGTTGACATTTTCATGCTTGTAAATGGTGCCTAAAGGACCTTATTTGAGTAGACTGTGCGTGAAACAATTTTCGCGCATGCGCGGTTTGAATATGGCTTTCTTTAAACACTGGTGAAAAAGCTGCGCATGTGCACTTTCGATATGAGGTACTTCAGACACTGGTGTTGGTATCTTCTTGAAATGAATTTAGATTTAACTTGAACAAATGTTTTAATGATTGAAGTTTTGTTCTTAGGGGTTCGTAGCCCCCCCCCCCAGACAAAAGACCATAAACGCCAACATTTTCTTAAATAATTTTTTTCCCAACAAAATTTTGTCAACAAATTTTTTTGATTCGAATTTTTTTTCAAAAATTTTTGTTCACAAAATTTTGTTTTTTTTCAAAAAAGCGGGCGTTGCAAAAAATAGCGTGTGATACACGTGCGCGTAGATGATTGGTAACTTGTGTGATTGCATCATTCGTCTGCGGCTTATGCTGCAAAATTCACACTCGCACACAATCACCTATTTTACGCACTTGTATCACAAATAACTATTAAATCATTTGAAAATTATGAAATCGCAGGTAATCATTTACAATTATTTGAAATACCTTGAACTCTGTCATAATCCCTTCAAATCTCATGAAATCCCTAAAAAGCTTTGGAAGTTTCTTTAAATTCCGTAAAATTGTTGCAGTTGTTTGAAATACATTGCAACTACTTTGAAATGCCTTAAAACCCCTTAAAATGTGTTGAAATCCTTTCAAATAACTGAAAATCTTTCAAATCTTTTGAAATCCCTTTTTTTCTGCTTATTACAGTGAAAATAATTATTATATTGTTGATATATTTGTGTTACATAATACCTACGTATAATAAAAGTTTATAGAGTATATAAAGTATATAAAGTAAAAATATAATGTTAAAGATGGTAAAATGATATACTTTAGACCAAAAGAATCCGTTTGTCGGATCTTTGATTCCATTTCTCGATGTTTCGGAAACATTAAAAAAAATTTCCAATTTCTCCTTTTCCATTTTTCTATAAACAATTATGGAATAAATTTGGTAGAGTTTTTTACTTGGTACTTGGTTTTTAATTTGGTAGAGTTTTTTATTACGATGACGATGTTTATAAACTTCTACTGAATAATTTTTTTATCCTGATGAGGAAATCTATATGTTTTTGAAACGTCGAGAAATGGAATAAAGGATCCAACGAACGAATTCTTTTGGTCTGAAGTATGTCATTTTACCATCTTTAACATTATATTTTCATAAATTATATCACTCAGGCAAACAACATCGCTTTCCAAACATCTTTTCTAATCTAAGTATATAAAGTATATCTTAATTTATGCTTTGAAGAATAGTATAGTAATGAAAATTTCAATTGATTGTGATCAATTCCATCAATCTATTGTTGATATTATTAATAATAATAAAATATATCAATAAAAATGTTGAATTATGTCAAAAAAGGTAACACAGAGTAACACATTCAACATTAAAAAACTGGATTAGAACTATGAAATCTAAGTTAGGTTGCCACACTTTGCACGTGAAATTCATCGAGTGCAAGCGGTCCTATTCGGAGGTTGAGCCGAGAATTTTTCGTGGCGATTTCGGACCGGAGGTGGGGGTAACTCATTTCTCGGAATTGTATTCCTCTATAAGCCCGAGCACGGTCTTTTTGGAGGTTGCACTGTATATAGAATATTCTTATAGTTCCAAATTTATGTGAGTATCAGAGAAAAAAAAAGAAAAGAAAGAAAAGAAAAAAAGCTCTTTTCATATGCTTCAGGATTATCATCAAGATTTAAAAAAAATTGAGATTAATTTTTTCTGAACATCAACATTAAAATTGATTTTTTGAAAAAAACTTTGACATGATGTAGAAGAAAATGTGGGATGGAAATATGTTCTTGATCAAATTAAGATGTTTACGCTCGAGGGTACCAGGTCCAACTTATATATATTTTTTTAATAATTACTAGCAATGCGTACACTCAAGAACATAGTCTAAATCGTCTCTACACACAAGGACTCACTTTTGCTTACTTTGTCTATTTTACTTTTATTTTGCTTACTTTTGTTTAATTTTACTGTCTTACTTTTGCTTACTTTTGGTGAATTAGTAGCTCATACTACGCAAATGCTGAGAAAAATGACTGCATTATCTCGTTGAACTTGGTATTTATAAATTTTTCCGACTAGAAATATTCTGATATTCACGATTCTAGTTTACTGCCATCATGACTGAATGGTACAGACTCGTACGTATAGATTTTGATAGCATCCGGAAAATTAGGAATGAAATAAAAAGTATAAAGTAAAACAATAAACTTAATTTAAATATTTCTGCACAGATAATCATTCTATGATAGTAAAATGTATGTTTGAGGCACATCAGACTTGATAGTATTCGTACCCAGACACTGTGTAAGTTGTAACCTCGAGCATAAGAGTCTTAATTTAACTAAGAAAATATTTCCATCCCACATTTTCTTCTACATGATTTCAAATAGTATAAAAAAGCTTTTTTTGACATAGAAAAAAATTTAAGTGCCGTTTTTTTTCAAAAAATCGATTTTAATTTTAATTCTCAAAAAAAAATTTGTTTGTTTTGAAACGAACCGGAAGAGAGTGTATTTTGCCTTGAAAGATTAAAAATACTGGCACTCATAGCATTCACATCCGTGAATCAAAAGGATTTAATACTTTAAAGACCTTAACGGGCGATTCCATTTTAACTCACACAGAAATGATGTAAACTTAGGATTAGCACTTCGAGAGAAATATAACGTTGAAACAGGTCCAATGATTTCTCTTCCCCCACGCCTCTCAAGGAAGAGGTTAATAATAATTTGAAAGTTATTTCTTCGCACAACCCTAAATGCGGTCCTGGGAACCATATTTTTATATTCACAATCTGCGTATTGTATGTCATGATATAATCATTAATCAACTAGTATAAAATATTCATAAAATTTCCGAAGTCAAGCATAAACTATAAAAAGAATATTTTTAAGGAAGTGTCTACATGTACCGGAATTTCGGTACAAATAGCCCCTTTTCCAGCTCCCCCTATTCGTACCGAAGAAATCCGACAATTTGTACCGAAATTTTGGTACACGTAGGCACGGCCCATTTTTAAACAGCATAATTTCGGTGTCTATTTTCACTCTTTGCGATATTCATATTCCCGGTTCAAATCCGAGCAGAGGCAGATTTTTTTGTGTTCTTAAGACATTATTTGTTTGAAGCAATCGTTTTAACGAATCAAAATTTGTTTTAATTATCACTTTACATTTTTCCAGGAACCTTGAACAAATTTTTATTATAACTTCCCAAATCCTTAAAAAGCTAGATAATTTAATTTCGAGCTGCCTCGTCTGAACAGATCAAACGTGTATTTAAATCCTAACTACTAGTTCCGCCACAGATATTTTAAATTCAAATGCAATTCTCGCACCTGCTTCAGGGTGACGCATCCACCTGTCCGCTCGCCATTTATTAACTTATTGATAATTACGGGGTTTTCACGGGTTTTTCGAATCTCATTACGTAAGTGACGATTACTGCCTTTTTTGTTACGGTTCGGGTGACGATCACCAGCTTGATCATCTTGAGAAGATGATATGGGGGTGGCACTTCTTGGGTCACGTTCACCGCTAATGCTTTGATCGTGTCTTGGAGATCCGCGCGACGGAGTACTAGAGCCACTTGAATTGTAGCTGCAAGATCTGGATGAATTTCTGGAACTTCCAGAGCTGTAGGATGTATCTGAGCTGTCAGACAAGGATGATGTGTCACGCCTTCTCCGCTTCTTCCTTTTTTCTTCCACCTGTCTGACCTTTTAATTTCTTCAAGAAGTTTATCAAAATCATTGCTGTGGTCCTTCCTCTTCCGTTTTCAACTTTTCTTCGAAGATGACCCCATCTTTTCTTGATGAAAACTTTGATTTTTTCGCTTTTCGATGTGGTTCGGAACTCACAGAAAAAACGTAATGGCGGGCGGACAGATGAGAAGCACGACACCATGAAGGAGGCACGAGAATTGCATTCGAATTTAAAATATCTGTGGCGGAACTAGTGGTTAGAATATAACTACACGTTTGATCTTGAGTAAGAGGCATTGAAGTACAATCTGCATTTTATTTTACAATTTTTGGAATCTTTACAAATTTTAGATTATTTTTGAAATTTTTTCAAAACTTCTGAATATCTTTTAAAATGATTCGATTTTTTCCTAAAACTTTTAATAAATCCTACGAAATTGAAAAAATTGCCTTAAAATCGTCCAGTTTATTATTTTTACAGTTTTGGAAATCTTTTGAAATTTGCAAATTTTAAATTATTTTTGAATTTTTTCAAAACTTCTAAATATCTCATGAACTTATTAACATATAATCATAACTGTTATTTATTTATAAAAAATTGCCTTTGTTTTGAAATCTTAAAACCATTCAGAAACATTAAAAGCTTCGAAATTTTATTTGAAATCTTCTAAATATCGCCTCAACTTACTTGAATTGTTTCTAAATGATCGCATCCAAATTCAACATTTCCACTCACAAATAATTTTTTTAAAAATTAGAACAATTAAAATTAACATTATAGCGTTCAAATTTTATGTTTAGCTCTCCGAAATTTCAGCGATTCAAAGCTTTCTGTTTCAAACAATTCAGTTTTGAATATTTCATTTGTCAATTGTTCATTTTAAATAAACATTGAAATATTGCTGACTATTAAAAATTGTTGTTTTGAAACAACAGATATTTTATAAAGTTGCAATCCGAAGTTTACATTTGATTAACTAATGAGGCTTTCGAATTTCAACAGTTGAATTTTCAACGTCAAAATCTGTATATTGTTTAATTTTAACAGATTCAGAATCGCCCTACAAAATCAATCAATTATTGTGCAGTTTTGATTACACCAACTGCAGTTCAATTTTAAAAACCATCAATCATTTTATATTTTATCTAGTTTAATTTTGTCCTTCAGAATAATTAATTTTAGCACTTCAGTTATATTTCTT
The DNA here is from genome assembly GCA_932178445.1 of Andricus quercusramuli. Classification (NCBI taxonomy): domain Eukaryota; kingdom Metazoa; phylum Arthropoda; class Insecta; order Hymenoptera; family Cynipidae; genus Andricus; species Andricus quercusramuli. The sequence goes on from CAKNXH010001592.1 coordinate 385,421, forward strand.
TTGAATTTAGTCAGTGATGATATTGTAGTGGCTAATGAAGGAAAAAATATAAAATATGAAGAGAAACAAGAAGTGGGTATTACATAACATTACGTACATTTCATTTTAATATTTTTTGGTTTTTTGACTTTATAAGTATTTATCATTATTATTTATTATTTATCTGTTAATTTATTTTTATTCCTGTTTTTGTAAAGTAATTTATGAGCTAACATATTTTATGGGTTTAATTATAATTTTTGATACTGTGGCAATTCGATCCGTAACCTTCGGTTATATGAATAACTTCAATCAAAGTTGAAAAACAAACCTGAAAAGTAAGGATTTGATTCCCCTTCAGGTTGAATTTCTCATGCAATTTCTTAGTCTTTGAACTCTCTATTTGTCAGAGACATATATGAAAGTTTGGGTAGTCTTACGTTTAGGCTACGAGAGATGTACAGATAATAGCTAGGCTTACTTTTGCTGCGTCCTTCCTAAATAAAATATGCTGCGTTTCAATTTCGGGTTGATATCCAACTCAAAATGAGCCCCGATTTTTTGCTGCGTGTTGTCATTTTTAGCACTATTGTTTTTTTTTCGTAAATCAGTATATGTGGGTATAGAGATACATACAGGGTCATATTGCTTGATAAATTTCCCGCGTTTCACACCCAAGACGAACCCTTTAGATTGAAAATCAAGTCGCTGGGGCATTTTTGAATTTGGGACTTAAAAAACCGCTTTTTGAGGAAAACGCATCTAAAAATGGCGAGTGCTATAAGCGCACGTGTTATACTTCTTCAAAAATAAATTAATCCTACTTCTGGGTCTTAGAAAAAGGCAATATTTCATAATGTGGAACCGGACACGAGGAATAGCCCCAAAAAGCCCAAAATTCTGATAGAAAGAAATTTTGGAATTTCGATTGAGGAGGTGCTAGCTTGATGGACCTCATTAGGACCCTTTTCATGTACGATAAAGCAGATACAGAGCACAATCTCAATTTTAAAAGTACGGACTCATATCTTTCATGAGTTTGAAAGACGATCCGGAATATATTTTTTGCTTCCAAGCGGAAAAAACTAGGTATTCAATTTTGCTTCGGGTTCTTTTTTCACAAACTCATTTCGTTCATAATGATAATTATCTGTGACATTCATTCTGCTGATTTCTTCATTGCCTAACAATCTTATTATTCTGGTAATTATGTTCATATCTTCCAAGTTCATGAAATACCGACAAAAGGAAATGATACTGTTTACAATATAAGCAACCAATAATGTAACATACTTGTCTGTCTCATTAATATTTTTTCATTGCATAATAACTCTTTTTTGTCCTTCTACAAGTACATTAAGCATCTTATAGCATATGCTCTGTTTTTACGGCTTCAATGTGGGAAATAAATGATGAAATACAAATATATTTGAAAAATAAACTTCTCTCCTTGAATACGTCTAACAATTATGAAGCAATTAGAATGAAGAATGATAGTATATATACATGACTTCCTGTCGAATGTTCGTTAGTTGCAATCTTTATAACATTGTGTACATGATAGTATTCTGTATTTAGAGAATATGAAGATCGCTATTGGAACATTGTTTTTCACATTGGTGCTTTTTTATGATTTTATTGGTAAATATAATACGATCATACTTATAACTTGAAAATGACAGACTCTAATTAGGGTATTTTATAAACGAGAATCATGAAGGTCAACATTATCAAAAATAATATTTGTTTTGTTTGTTCTTACGATAATTTCCACCGCGCTTAGCACAATATATTTATCTCAAATAATTTGCAATTTCGATCATTTTACTCGTAACTTCTCTTCGTGTTAGCATTCCTTTTATCCACATTATATACCGATCAAAAAATATATAAATATTATACTAACAACAATTCCCTTTTCATTAATATATAATTATGCGCATTTATTATTAAAACATTAATCAATTAAAAAATAACTAAATAAGACTAAATAATAAGACTTTGTTTGCATACCTATATAGTTGCAGGCTGTCATTCCAAAAGGACACAAACGACATTTTTCGAAAAGGGGATTATCAGCTAAGCTTTAATACACATTGCGAAAAATAGGTTCTAGACATAATGTCATTTTCCAAATTTTCTCACAGTATTTTTGCAACTTTTTGCCAAGTTTTTAAAACCTTTCGAGACTTTTTACAATTTTTCGACTCAACAGCTGCAGATCCATTTTGCAGTTGCTTTGTTTATGAGGTTTTTTAGAATGAAATAAAGGAAACTTACCAAATATCCGAGGTCTTATGTGATTGAAGCGCAAGTGCAAGTATGCCTGAAAGTAGTCACAATGGCAAATATCACTTACTAGGTCTTTCCGTCAAACAGCAGAACTGTAACCTACTAATTTTCATAAGAAGGATATGTCAAATTTTGTCAATTCTTTGTTCCTTTTCGCGAAGTATATAAGGAAACTTGTGTTCAAGCTCGTCAAGTTGTAAGTCTTGGGATATAAGAAGACCTTCGAGGATACTTTTCCGATGTCAGAGTCATTTCCTCAGCACAAGGTTAGGTCTTCAGACATTTTTTTTGTCCCCAGGATATTTTGTGGGTTTTATTCTTTTTATTTTGAAAAAATTTAAGAGCAAATATATATGGAGATTGGAAACAGTGCCGTACTGAATCCGGATTGCATTCCGGACTGCACCCTTTAATTCCTTAAGGATCCGGGTCCGAACCCTCATCTCTTAAGTTCTAAAGGTTTCAGGTCCGGCCCCGGATCTTTTAAGTTCCTAAGGGTTCAGGTCCTGTCTGAACTCCTCTGTAGACACCTCTCATATTGCTACCATTATCATTTTCTTACCCTCGACAATCTGCTAAAGGAATTATAAATGCCTCGAGATTTGACATTATAAGCTGGGAAATGGCTTTCCCCGTTTTTTGAGTACATTCAGCAGAGGCCAATAGACGCTCTTCGACTTTATATACACCGGAGTCTCACTATTTGAATGCGCGATCGCACGCGTTATATGAAGTTCTTGGATTTGCTGGTCCCCACAGTTTCTCAGGGGGCAGGGCGAGAGACGGTTGCGACTCCGCCTTTGAAGGGATTATGAGGGGATTATGGAAACGGTTCAGGCGGCCCTGACCGTTTACGTTTCGCTGTACCCGCTATATGAACAAGGCTATTTTCAGGCAACCCCCGAGATTGTTCATCCATCGAGACTCTGGTGTATTCCTCCACCTTCATTGGTGGAATTGAGATAGCGTATTAAAAATGCAGTTTGTTCAACGTGAGCGGAATCCTTTCCCGGATTCTTGAGGGTGGCGATTTTTTTGTAGGTGATCATGAAGAAGCGGACCATATTTGGCAAAAAGTTCAAGGATTACAAGGAAGTTACCGTTGTAAGGGTCTCCAATTCTGTTACTGCCTCCGCGGAAAGCCAATCCCCTTTCAGCAAGAAAAAAGGTTACATCAAGAACACGCCTTAGGATTTCATTCCACACTTCTCGCTCCTGTTGTATGGACCTAAACAACAAGCCACCCAAAGAAGTTTCTGTTTTTAATTTTTTCTGTTGTACCTTCCACTGAATATAACAATTTTTATGCGATATACTACTCACATGTTCAGGCATTTTCTCGTGTAGCTTCTTCCACGTTCGTAGAGCGGAATAGCCTCCAGGTAATGCCAAATTCCTTCGCTCTGCTCTACACCAACTAGTCTTCAAGCACAATCTCACCATTCCCTAGCTTCTTCTTAAAAATAGAGGTCGGTAGCTCATACAATTTTTTTGGGAAACACTGAGGCAAATTTTCATGTGACTATATGATGTAAATGTCAATGTTCAAAGTGGGTAATCTTATATCAATATACGATTCAATAATGGGGGGGGGGGGGTAATGAAGGTAAGAGCCGAGAAGAAGAGGGTGCAGTTAAATTATTATTGGCATTATCCTTGGGAGTTGTTCGTAAAAGAGTAAGATTCTCATTTTTAACATCGATAGAGCGTACAGTGTCTTCATGAGATACCAAGGGATTTGATGCTGAAGTAAGCTCTGATAAAACTTCAGCTTCAAAACTGGAAAACTTAAAAAAATTCGTTCAAAGGAAGTTGTCCTTTTGATGCCACCTCTTCGCGGTCTTCTTTTCCCTTCTTCTTCTGTATCCACGATTTATGTTTATAGCTCATTTTCAGCAAAACACTGCGTATTTTACGCACAAACACCCCAAAAAATGTTTTCATTCACTACATAACTTTCAAACCAACCTCTCATGACGAATGCATACCAAAAACTAAATTTTGTATCGCTGATCTCGTACGACTAAACTCGCTAAAGAATTCACAACATATCTGCTATCGCTTACATGTTTATAAAAGCCCACTGCCTGAATATCTAAATTGCTGGAATTCGAAAATAAAAAATTTCAAATTTCAGGACCGCTGGCCCTCCGGAGGACCCCGGGCCCGGGGTTTTATCTCTCCTGCCACCCCATCTCAGTGGTCTTGAATAACACTACATTTAAACATTACATTACTTAAAATCGTAAAAATATGATATCGAACAATTGGTCCTTATCCAGTTGTCATTCTCGTGTCTTCAGTTGTAAAGAACAAGTAACACAAGGATTTTTTGAAATTTCATTATGATTACTCTTAAAAAAATACGTCTGAAGCTGATTGCAAATAAACTGAAAGTTCTTCATACACTCACGTACACTAAATTTCATATACAGGAAGCAATAAAATTGATCAGGTTTCAACATATAAAAAGTACCTGAATTTAAGATACGTTTGTAATTAAAAATTACTTGAATTTTAAAGGATTTTTGAACATTGCAGAGCAAATAATGCACTTGATAGCAGTTACAATCATTTCTGGAGCAAAAATTATACATGAATATAAAATTCGAGCAATTTCGCTTTCTGTTTACAGAATTAAGTCTACAGGTCGAGCCGGTACAGCCTGATCCTTCTGAGATTCATGAAATTTCTGAGCCTCCTCGGACTCCTGACATTCATTTTTTCGAAGTTAGGAATAATTTGCCCCATCGAATAGGACTAGGACTGCATTATGTAGGAATACGTGATGGTTTAATTTATGGTGTGATCAAGAATACTCTGCTTCGTCCAATACTTGATGCTCGACGCCACAGGGTTACAGTATCTACAGTCTCTAATCTTACTTGCCCCTTAACCTCGGAAGTATTCAAGAATATCGCTTACTGGCACCCACTTCAAACCACTCCTGCAATGTATTTAGGTACAGTCTTAATTCGTGCAGTGGAATAATTCAAGAAAAGTGTTACGCCTATAACTATCCTAATCTTAATGAGGGTTCAAACGCACTTGAATTCATTACTCTCTAAAGTCATCAGTCGCAGAAAAAACCGCGGGGACCTTTTAAGTCTCTTAAATTCATTTTAGAGAAAAAACGTCTTCTCTTAAGACTCAGCCTGCCTTATTTTCAATTGAATTTCAAATACATAATTAAAAATAAATATATAAAAACGAAATAAAATATCGATTGTGACCCAAAGGGGAATAAGTAAGTTCAATGTTGTAGCATATACAGTTGTAAATTATTCATCTTTCATTCCTTCAAGATGTCCGAACCATTTTAATTGATTTCTTTCCCATACGTAAACTAATGTCTCTCCTGTAATACATTCTGGAAGAATTATCTCTTTTCCGACTTTGTCCATCAGTGTTTTCCCGCATATTCTGCGTGGAGGTTTCATCCCAATCACGACAATTTTACTCCTGTCATTTTCTTAACAGATCCATGTGTTGCTACCGTATAGTACAGTCGGTACGAATATAGAATTAGGTATAGTCCTTATTTATGCGCCTATCTAACTCCTCATATATTTTTCCGTCGCTAGTGAATAGGCTACCCAGATATACGTAATTGTCGACTTTTTCTAATCTTTCATCATTTAGGACAATGTTGCAAATTGTTTTCTCCTTTTTTCCCTCAAACACCATAATTTTTGTTTTATTTACGTTAATTTTGAGGCCCATGTTCTTCATGCTTGTATTAAGTTTATTCAACATTCTTTGCAAGTCCTCCATTGATTCTGCCATAACAATCTTATCATCTGCGAAAGCTAATCCACGAACCTTCACTGTTTCGAGACCTACACGTTCTTCGTCGAAGAAGGGTATTCTTAGACACTTATCCATACATATTATAAATAGCTATAACGACATAACGCCTTCTTGTTTCACGCCTTGCATAATATTGAACCAATAATTCTGTTTCCCATTTACCCTTATACTCGCTTTTCTACCTGTATCTATATATTTTTTATTGCTTATAGGAGCCCTCCATTTACTCTATACTCTTTCAGAACGTCCCAAAGTTTACTTCTAGTTACCTTGTCAAATGCTTTTTCTAGGTCAACCAATGCACAGAAAACTTTCTTTTCTACTCTCAAGCTTTTTTCTGTGATCTGTTTTGAGCTAAATATCTGATCTGTACATGATCTTCCTGGCATAAATTTACTTTGGACTTCCCATATTTTTTCTTCTGTAATTTTCATTACCCAACGAATAAGTATTTTTCAATATATTTTACTTACGGTACTTATTGTTAGTAAGCTGATACCTCTGTAATTACTGCAGTTGCTTTTATCTCCCTTTTTTGGATATTGGTACGATAATCGCTTTTCTCCAATCGTCTAGAACTTCTCCCTTCTCGATACATAAATTTATCAATTCGCACGACCTGTAAGGTATGTACTCGCCACCGTATTCAAGCATTTCAGTGCTAATTCTGTCTACAACAGTAGCCTTACCGTTTTTTAAGTCCTAAATTATATCTCTAACTTCAGTGACACAGATTTGTTCAATTTGGTTTTCTAATACATTATGTACAATGTCGCAGTTATGTTGCCCTATATCTTCACCTACTAATAATTCTTTAAAAGAGTCTTTTAAAGCGTCTACTGCCCTGTTTGTATCATATAGCATTTCACATTTGCTGTTTCTCATGCTGACAAACTCTGTATTTTTACTTTCCTCCGTCTGTTTAAATAACAGTTTCTTGCTTCCTTCAAAGTCGTTTAACTTTCCTATTTTTGTGTCTGTAATTATTTTTGAGCTTATTTCTCTCCTCATCGCTAAGACCTGTGATGTTCAACGCTCTCGCGTACGCTTCTTTCTTTTCTTGTTGGGCTGCCTCAATTTCATCATTTCACCATGCATCACCAGATTTTCTTCCTACAACTACCGTACCACATACTTCAGTCGCACTCCTAACAATGACCTCCACAATCAAAGATGATGTGGCCTCTATATTTTTATTACCTATTACCGTCACCCAAGTTGCCTGATGTATGCGTTCGTTCATCTTATTATTCAACTGTTGTTATAGTTTTTTACCAGCTCTAGCTCCGCTGGGGTTTGAACACCAAGTCTTTCAGATTTCCGGTCTGATGCTTTAACCATCCAAGCTACGGATAGACGAGAAGAATTTTTTTCTTCACAGCTTCTACTAGTTGAATGTCGACGTCATTCAGTGTACTTGTAAGATTAATTTTTAATTATTTCAACATGAGAGTTGGACTGTAGTGTCTTGACGACACTAAAAGCAGTTTGAAGCTGGCTTAAACTAGAAACATAGATCTGCAGATCAACCGTATGAAATACATGTCTGACCTTATACTCGCGATGATTAGTGTTGTCGCAAAGGTACCCAGGAGAATTGTCTACTGCGAGAGATAGTGGCAGAAGTTGAATGAAAGAAAGTAGGGGGCTCATGGTGTCATCCTGCAAGACGCCCCTCTGTAAGGTGATGCTGAAGCTTTCAAATGAGCCATGAAACACCCCCTGCAGGACAGCCAGAATTACCATAATCAAAAAGACCCTTACACAACTCTATAAATACAAGATAACATTCATGTATCTTTTTTTTTCGACTGGTGAAAATATATACGAAACAAATATGACTTTATATTAGCTTTCTTTTCATTTTTCGTGTTATTTAATCACGGCTGTTAGTATGGGTACCGAAATTTCGGAACAAACAGCCACATTTTTCGGTACGAAAAGCGGGATTCGGAAAAGGGGCATTTGTATCGAAATTTTGGGTTAAGTGACCACATTTTTGTGGTAAATAAGAGATACTTCTCTTACTTGAATACCTTCATTAAATTCCCTCACTTTTGGCATAGAAGATACTTATATATTGTAATTTCCATTTCAGTTTTAACGATATTCCGCATATGAAATAATGTAGTACAATCAAAAATGCACTGCAAGATTGAAGAACTGAGTACGATAGTATAATAGTATGATAAAGTCTCATATTGTGTACCCGAACATTAAAACGAAAATTACATAATAACGACGATAGTGAAAATTCAACTCGTTTTATCCTTTTTAATGGGACCGGTAGGATTGAAGAAACCACTCATCTAAATCATGAAAAGTTAATATTTTTGGAGATTAATGACACTCTTCACGAATGTTGATAATATTATTTATTCTGTAACTGACATTTCTCATTAACTGCTAAGTTGACAACGTTTTAATCTGGGAGAAAGAAGTTTCTTACAATTAGTTAAGTCTGTCGAATATCGATACTCGACACACTCAAGTAAGGCGAAAAACAAATTGATACGACATTTTTTGTGCACGAATTAAAATGGAATCCTCCATTAAGATCTTCAAGGTATTAAATAATTTTCATTCACTACATAATATATTTTACTCACTGCAAATTATCAATTTCCATCAAAAGTCGGCTCACAAGGTTATCACTAATTGAAAACTTTATATCATGTAACATTACATCAAACTTTCTGATTCCACTTCGGATCATAATCTATAAAGTATTTCAGCTTCATATTTTTGATTTCCTTTATTATTCGCGCTCAGGAATTGTGATTCTACCCGTAGACATTCCAACAGTTTCATCAATTGGATGCCAAAAACGAACTTGACGAAAAACTCGATCGGGAAGCATATAATAATTGCCGTTGGTATTTATAGGTGCGAGAACCCTTACGTGATCTATATTTCGTACTGGACATAGAACACCACCTATGTCTATTCCATAAATGAATTCACCTATGATCCCCACGTGATAATCACCTGCTTCTATCACATAGGGTATTTCTTGTTCATTTTCATAAAAATAAATAGCAGGATTATTAACATGAATATGCTCAGGTGCATGAAGAGGGATAGGATGTATCCGCCTGTCCCTTGAGCGGAATTGTGAACTTAATTCTGTAAGCAGAAATAGAAATAGATGAATTTAGATAATAATGTATACACTTAAAAAAGAATATCTTCAATGAAAGGAAATTTACTTGATTGAAGTAAATGATCGTATTGAATACGTCCTACGAAACAATTCTTCAGTACAAAGAAATATAATCATTTAAACCGAAAGTATGAAATTATTGTTGCCCATGAATATTTATTTCAGGCAGTAAAATATTAACTAAGTCCAGGAAAGTTGTCATTGGTTTTTATAAGTTAAAATTATTTTAGTAGCAATGCTTATTTTCATTCCCTCAGGACTATCAAAAACTCTTGAAATATTTGAAGTATAGGCAGTGCTGATATTTTCTTATAACTGTGCTGAGGTAACGAGGGAAATCTTTGCTAAAATAATGAAAGTAGCAAATCAGAAATTCAATATTCAAAGAAATATTGATTTAAAATGATCCATTTCTTTTTTACGAACTTGATCAACATTTGTAACGGATTTTATGAACATTTCCTTAGAACAAAGATTGTTTGTATTAAAAATAATTATAATTGAAACGAATATGCTAAAGTGTTGAATTTAAAAAAATACTTATTTCAACCATGTGCAAATTTATTTATTTCAGAAAGATATTTTTCTAACCAATATTTGTTCAAACCAATGATGGGCAGAATGTCTATTCAAACGACGATTTCTTTCAACGAAATAATTTTTTCAATCTATGTAAATATTCACTTGCAAAATCGTGTGTAGTTTTTTCATATTAGGGGAAAACTCATTTTCAATTCAGAATAAAAATTTCGTTTAATTCTTTTCTACGTATTCAAAAAAAATTCAGAATTGTCAAATCAAAATTCCAGCGAATTAGTTAACCTCCCACAAAATAGTTGAATCCCAAAGAAAAAAATATGAATTTTTGAAGAGATGTGTTTGTAACCAAAAAAGTTTTAATATTTTCTAAAAGGGGCGAATTTTCTACAAAATAGTTTAACTTTTCAACCTAAAAATATGAAATTTTAACAGAGGTCAACCAAGCGAATGAACTTTCTACCAAGAAGATTAATTTTCTACCGAAAAATATGAATTTTCAACTAAAATTATAAATTCCCAACAACAAACAATTACTTTTTATTACATTAGTTCAACTTTCAACCAAGTTTTTGATTTTTTGATCAAAAAAAGAAACACATTTTTAACGGAAAAGTGTGATAGTTGATATTTTAATCAAAAATATTTTTATTTTTAGTCAAAACAGTTGAAATGTTAATAAAAAAAACTGAAATTTTTTACAAAGAAAAAGATATTTCCAACCAAAAACACGAATTTTCAACAGTTGCTGAATGTTCAAACAAAAAATATTTTCAATCAAGGAAGAACAAAAAATTGTAGGCAAATTATAATTTCAAAAGAAAAATAGGTTTTTATACAAAATGAAAATTGGACTTCCATTTCTCGCGTGAAAGTGTGTGGTAGCGGTGATTCGTTTGTGAGAGATTGATTGAGAGATTGAAAGATCCACAAGGGGGTGAAGATATTTATGGGGATCAAGACAGAATTTTGTGGAAGTTGAGGTTAGGTGGGTTTGAGGTTTGTGACAGGGTGGGAGGACCAGGTTGGTCGTAGCAGGGCAGGGCAAAGATGGAGAAAGGCAAGGCAGATAGACCTGACGATTAGGCATTTTCACTTCATAGTCAGCTAACTTCACTTCGTGAACTGCTGAGGGGACAACAATGGTTCAAATTCATGGGATTTGATCCATTTTTGCCCTATGTTGTTAATATCTTCGTGAAAACTAATTTTTCCGATAATAATGTATTCAAAAAATAGTTTCTATTCTTTAATTACTATTCAGTGAAATAAACAAATGACAATAATTATTATTTATAACGAAGATATAACATAAATAAAGTTTTCTCCAATGCATTCGGTCCATTGTTCTCCCCTCAGCACTCAACGAAGTTGAAAAGGGAAGAAAGGAGAAGAAAGATAAAGAAACATAGTGATAAAGGGTCTAAGATTAGAGGGAAAGGAGCTGCTGGAAGAAGTGGAAGATGTACTAAAAAGGATTGATCGTGAGGTAGAGATAGACGAAGTGCGATGTCTAGGAAGGGAAGAGCGAAGAGGAGAAAGAATGGTGCTGGTGAAACTACACAAATGGGAGCATAAGAGGGCAGTGGTGACAATGAAAAGGGTGTTATATGGAAGTTCGGAGACAATAGAGGATGATTTAACATGGATAGAAAGGAAGATGCAGTATAAGTTAAAGAAAATAGCGACAGAGGAAATTAAAAAGAAAAGAAGGACATGGGTTAATGTAGGAGAAAAAAAATAGGAGGTGTATGGTGGAACTAAGACGAGGATGGGGAAGAGTTAGTAAAAAAGGAGGTATCGGGAAACTAGGAGGGAAAGGAACGGAAGATAAAGGAATGAGAAAGAGTAGCAAACAAAAAGAGACAAGAAACGAAATTAGAGAAGATTGGAGGATATGATACTGGAATATAGCAGGCTTAGAAAGAAAGGATAGGGAGTTTATAAGAAATTTGACACAATGGGATGTAGTAGTGATGATGGAGCCGTGGTTAGATGGAAAGGGATGGGAAAGAGTAAGGAGGAGATTACCAAAAGGTTACAAATGGCAGGTTCAAAATGCAGAGAGGAAGAATAAAAAAGGCAGAGCAATAGGAGGAATGGTGATGGGAGTAAGGAACGAATGTATGACAAAGAAGGATAAAAGGCGTTAAAAGAACATACAGAAGGATTATTAGTAGAAGATATCAATATGGGAGGAGAGAGGTGGAGGATAGCAGGGGTTTATGTGAACGTTGATATGCAGGAGAAATCAGAGGAGATGAGAGAACTGATGAAAGAAAATAAGCAACAGATTAAGCTTATAATAGGAGGAGATTTTAATGCGAGAAAAGGAGATAGAGGAAAAAGGGAATGGGATGGAGAGCGAGGAAGGAAATCCAAAGACAAGATACTGAATTGGAAGGGAAAGAAGTTGTTGAAGAGACTAGAGGAGATGGGATGGTTTATCCCAAACGGAAGTATAGATGGGGATGAGGTAGGGGAATATACACGTTCAGGAGAAAAGAAGAGAACAGTGATTGATTATGTGGTAGTGGATGACGAGGTAAGAGAAACTGGAGGTTGGGAATTATAAGTAATAACAATATGGCTAAAAAGGAAGCAAGAATAGAAAGAGCAGGAAGAGGGGATTAGTCAGTAGAAGGTAAAGAACGGTTTGAAGAAAAAGTTAGGAATATCAAAATGGGGGAAGGAAATGCAAACGAGGAAATGGAAATAATGATAGGAGAAATAAAAAGATTATTAGAGTGCACAAACAAACAAAAGAAGTTAGTGAAGGAGGAGATAGAAGTGTATGATCAAGAAAAAGAGAAGAAGCGGAGGAGGCTAGGATGGAAGAAGAGGTTCGGCAGGTGGTAAATAGAGAGAGAAGAAGAAACAAGAGAGTAAACCAGGATAATGAGATGGTAAATTGGAAAAAAATATTTTATTGAATTACTAGAAGGGGTAGGGAGGAAAGTTAGGGAAGAAGGAGAAGGTGGTAGCGAAACAGATGAGGAGGAGCACATTACAAGGGAGGAAATAGTCAAGGTATTAGGGATGATGAAAGATGGAAAGGCATGTGGCATGGATGAGATTCCAAATGAAGTCTGGAAATATGGGGGGAGAGAATTAAAGAAATGGGCATGGGTAATGTGCAATAGAGTACGGAGATAAGAGGGATGGCCAGCATTATGGAAAGGAGGAGTAGTGATGCCAACAGTGAAGAAAAGCGAAGAGGAGAAGGTCAAAGATTATTGAGGAGTGACACTAATGCTAACACTGTATGAAGTATATGTGTCTGTTTTATCGGAAGGGTTAAGAAAAGAAGTTGTGGAGAAAAAAAAATCACCGAGTCAGATAGGGTTTATAAAAGGGATGGGGGTGATGGACAATGTATGGGCATATCCACTTAAAGTGTCATTTTCTCTCTAAAAAAAAAGTCTAAAACAAATCTTAAGGCACACATTTCAAACTTTTTTCGTACATTCTATATACATGTAGAAACGCATTTTTGAGCTTGGTCAATATCTTTGCGCATGCGCGCAGTTTGCACAAAATATTGAAATTAATAAATCCATAAAATCAATTTAATTTATTATAATAATGACAGATTTACTTGCCAAAAATTTAATATAAAATTGATTTTTATATTTCATTTCATCTAATATGATGTTAGTTTGTGAAAAACTTTGGGCCTTTTGAATAAAAAAAGCTTTCTGTCCGAAAATTTTTTTTTCAGACGAGTAATTCGATGGAAAAAAGTAATATTTTTCCAATATTTTACAATTTCTTGAAATATTTTAAAACATTCTGAATTTTTTGAAAAAAGTTTCACACAAAAGTTATTCCTTTCAATAAAACGGAACTTTTTTGTGGAACAACATTTTTTTTTACCTGTAGCTTTTGAAGAAAATCCATTTATACACAAATTTTGACTTTGATTTTCACGAAATACGCGTGATTTTTGAGGCACATAATTTTCCTTGCGGGGACGTTTTTCGGAGTGGACATTTTCGCTGAAATTTTGGAGTGGACATTTTAACCTTTAATTGGGCATAACTTTTGCGCGCACTGCGATATCAACTTTATCCATGGTAAACTTCTTCACCCTAACATACTGCTTAATTTCCGTTAGCATAGAAGAGTGTGCTTCAAGTATTCTTGGGGTAAAGTACGATGATGGAGTGGACATTTTTTCGCCAAATTCAAAATTTTCGTTATTTGAATGTATGATTCTTCGATAATTTCAGAAGCACATGTTTTTACTCCATATGGCGTCTACTAGCCATCAAAATCTATTAAAAAATCGAAAGATTTTTTGCCTAGGTAGTTGCGCGCACTTTCCACAACTACAGACCTTGGAGCGGACATTTGAATGGTAAAAGCCGTGACACGACTTTGAGGTTTTTTTGCTGAGTTATAAATTGAAGCACAATGTTAAATCTGTGAAATTTCAGTAGCCTATGCTCCACTGAACTAGCATGATTTTTCTCAGAAGTTTCAAACATTGCGCGGAAAAGCTGCAAGCATGCAAAGCATTCAATTTGTAGCTGGTGACAAATATTACACAGGTATATTTTTGGGATTTTTTCCAACTATTATATGTTGTATCTTCTTAGGAGGGTTTCTGCCATGTCTGTAAGCTTTCATTTCTATTTCAGGAAGTCTATCTGTACATTTTAATACAATACAACTTGTATTTTTAGTGTTGGTTTGCGTATAATATCACGTTGACAGAAAAATGGCACTTTTCGTGGAAACGCCCATATATGTTCTGAACTATCCAGTAAATGAGAGGATTGAAAGGGAGAAAGGGGCAATGATAGCAATGTTCGTGGACTCAAAGGTGGCGTTTGACTCATTAGACCGAGGGGAGATAGAAAAAGTTATGGTGAAAAAGGAGATACGAGAGGGATTAGTGAAGAGAGTATCGAACATTTTTAGAGAGACAAAAATCAAAAGGGATAGGCAACGAAAAGATATATACACTGACATACGCAGACGATGCAGTGTTAATGGCAGATAATAAAGAAGGGATGGTGGGCTTAATTACAGGATTAGAGGAATACTCAGATGGAAAAAAGTTGAATTCAAATGTAGAAAAGACAAAGATAATCAGATTTAGAAAATGAAGGGGAAGAAAGGAAGAATGGACTGGGAGTAGGAAGAAAATGAAATTAGAAGAAGTAAAAGAGTTTAATAGGAAAAAGAAGGTTTACAAAAAATATAGAAGGAGAATGTGGTTATTTGATACGCTTGTATGGCCGGTATTAGGTTATGGAGCAAAGATATAGTGATGGAAAGAAAGGAAAGAGATAGAGAGTTTACAAGAAAGGTATGTAAGGTGGGCGCTAGGGGTAAACTCGAGGACGTAGGGATATATGGTGAGAGAAGAAGCGCAAAGGGCTAAATTACGTACGAGAGCGAGAAAGAGGGCGTGGAATTTTCAGGCGAAGCTGTGGGAGGGAAATCAAGGGGAGTTAGCGAGAGAGTATTTGATGGGGATAGAAGAAAGGAGATGGAGGGCGATAGAATTAGCGAGACGGAAAGAAGAAAGGAGGGCGTTTATTAAGGCTAGAGATATAGATGACGAGACTGGAGTAAACTTTGAAGAAGTGGAAAAAATAAAGAGGGCAAGGCAATTAATAGGAAGATGGGGGATGATTGAGGAATCAAAATATAACAAATGGTATAAGATGATCAAAAAGCAAGGAGTACGAAAGTATTTAGAAAAGGGATGGGGGGAGAAAAGATGGACCAGAATAGCAAGATTTAGATTGGGAAACGAGGTAGGGGCAGGTATGTATTGGGATGAGAAAGAGAACAGGAAGTACAGAATCTTTGAATAGGAGGAGGAGGAGACATGGGAGCATGTATGGGAAGGATGTAGGAGATGAATGGAAGATAAAGGAAGCTGGCCAGAGAATGTTTTGAAGATTCTATGGGAGGATGGTTTGGGGGAAGAGTGGATGTAGTAGTTAGAGGGTGCTAAGGGAGCGAATGAGAAAAAATGAAAGAATGGATGCAAAAAAAATGACAAAATTGAGGTACAAGAGAAGTGAAAAAAAGGAAACGGAAGTCGCTTAAATTAGAAGCGTAAAGATTTGTAAGTTTAGGATGCGTTTGCGTTATCGATCGGGAGTATTGTATGAAATGGAAGTCATGCGAATCCTTAGGGATTTTTATTATTATGAATAAAGAAACTACAAAATTGAAATTTAAAAAGATTTTTGATGATTGAATCCGAAGAATTTTATTTATTATCTTAACACCTTTCGAAATCTTCAGAGAACTTCCACGTTTTATTTCGAAATCTTCAAAAATCTACGTTTATTTCCAATTTTTTGAGATCTTTTAAGATTTGTAATTATTTGAAATTTTTGAAAATGAATTTTATAGAATACAAAATCACTTAGAATTCTTCAGAAATCTTGACAATATTTTTTCGTTATCTTGGTACCTTTAAAAATTCCTAAAAAGCTTCCAAATTTGTTGTTCAAAATTCTTCGACAAATTTTTCAAAATTTTATTTTATCTTTTTAATTGTGCTTTATTATATTCTAAATTCTTTCCAGAAAGTTGAGGAAATCACTTTGAATGTTTTGAAAGATGAGAAAATATTTTTTTTAAATTAATTTTTCAAAAGAAAAAATTAATTTAAATTTTCCCTGTAATCTTAAGAAATAAGTTTATTATCTTAAAACGTTCCAAATCACCTAAGAAGCGTCAACATTTTAATTCAAAATTTTCAACAATCTACATTGTGCTAAAAATTTGTTGAAATCTTTTCAAATTTTAAATTATTCTTGAATTGTTTCAAAACTTTGGAGACGCCGGAATATTTTTTGAAATAATTAAAAGGTTTCCTATATTTTTCGTTAAATCCTGCAAAAATTAAAAAAGATAGACTGAAAATCTGCCAGATTCGTTTCCGAGATATTTTGAAATCTTCAAAGCTTAAAATGAATCATTTGAAATAAAAAATGAATGATTCAAAGTTTTCCCAGAAATCTTACTGCCGGTACTGGTAATTTTTTTGTGACCCGTACCGACAATTCGTAAATTCAGATATTCTAAGTTTTTGCCCATAATTTATTTTTTCTCGTCTCTTTGAAAGTGTGAAGAAGTTTTCAAATTATAGGGCGTTAGCAAAATGTTAAGAACAGAATTAATATCCAGTTATGAAAAATTCACATTCAAAATTTTTTATTATATCAATATTGTTCAGAAACGTTCAAAAATACGTTTTATCATCAAATAAAATTACCTAGTTGGAAATTTGGATTTACTAAATTGATGGGGCACAAAAATTTTAATCTTTATAAGTATGTCTATAAATATATCTATATGTCTAGTCGTCTCGACAAATTGGGGAAGTTGAAAAAGGGAATGGACTAGTCATCGCGACGACAAGCCAAGCTGATGAAAAATATTGGACTACTCATCCCGAATTTCGGGATGACGAGACAATTCGTTATAAATAGATGAATCAAAAAATAATCTCACTTAATATGGTCAAGGTGTTATAAATAGAATCCTTTTGTCATTTCTGAAACATTTGCTCAAAAAGTTAAGAACGGAGTCGTTGCCTTTGTGAATAAAGAATCATTAAAAATTTTAATTTTCTCTTTTAGAAACAAATTTTTGTTAAAAATTTCAAACGTTGAATGTTTTTAATGAATATTTTGCCAAAATTCCTCATTTGTAAATTACGATTTACAAAATTCCAGAAAGTTAAAAAAGAAACACTGAAACAGTCACTTAAAGTCATATTCACGCAGTAAACAACAAATCAGGCTTTCAATAACAATGAGTGCGAGATTTTTAAGAGTTTCGTTTCATGAATTTTATAGGACTCGCTTTGAAGAATTAATCTATCAAAGTGAGGAAGTTTTTCTTTGAGTATGAAAAACTGATTCAAGGAAATTACTTTCCTTGATCCCAAGAAATGAAGGGCAACACCGCATAAGGTTGTAAGTGCCAAAACCCGAATTTTACAGGAGAAACAAAAAACTCTAGAACTTTCACGCAATTAATTTAAATAAAAGGGAATGCGAAAACAGTTCGAGGTACTGTTAGGCTTTATCGATCCATGGAACTGAGATCCTGAAAGAAGCATCCATCTCCAAGAAAACCTTTGTCAAAGGAACGGCGCGTCCTCAAAAAATCTGATTTTGATACATAAAGAGTTGAATAACTATCTCTATTGAATCTCGGAAAGAACGCTAAAAAAATAACCATGTGCGAGAAAACCCTTGTAAAATAGCGGCGCATCCTAAAAATTCAAATTTTGACACCTAAAAAGTTGCGTAACTGTTTTATTTTTGCATCCAGAGAAAAAACAAGAGAGTAATTTCAAGCTATTACTCTACACTATCAAACCGCGAAATAAACATCCTAAAAAAAGCAGTCCCATCCGAGAAAACCCCTTATCAATGGTGCGGTGCGTACCCAAAAACGAAAATGTGGACAAACAAAGAGTTGCATAACTTTTTTATTTTTTTAAGAAATTGAATAACAGGAAAGTGCTTCCGAGCTATTACTTAGCTCTATTGAATTGTGAAAATAACAGGCAAAAATACTGAATTACTTTTCAACAAAAACACCAAACATGGATTTTGACCCACTCCTAAATCGAACCGGACTATAATCTTTTACAGAAATATGAGTCAGGTTAAAAACATTATTTTAGGCCAATAAACCGCATCTCCGAAATTTGGCACTTACGCCCTTATGCGGTGTTGCCCTTCAAATCAACTTCTTTGACTTAGTAGTTTTCACATTTATTGTGAGAAAATATTTCCTCGTAATAAAGGAATATCACCAAATAAATGATTTTGTTCAGTTAAAGCATGACTTTTTAGCCTTTAAGCAATATTCACTCAACTCAAGTGAACAAATTCTTGGTTTAAAGTATGTATGGAACGCTATTATTGTTTCTGTTAGCGAAAACTTGATGCGATATAGACATAAGAAACGAGGCATTTTTGCATGAAATAGTTCGATTACAGAATGAGAGTGATCCATGCAAGAACAGTAAGACGCCGTACGAAAAATGCTGAAAATCTGTATCGTCTTGGTATAGCTTTTTTGCGTTTCCACATTAGCAGGGACACGCATGTGCGTAAAAATATACCAAATGAATATTATTTTTGGTTATCTTCATCTTTATGTTTTTATATTTACCTAAATACCCTAATTAAGGTACGCCATTATTTACGTAGAAGATAGTAACATATTAATATTTTATTTTCATTTAAACAAAATTTCGAATAGGAAATAATATACTGCAATTAAAAATGCACTAGAAACTTTGAATTATAGCATGATAGTATAATACTTACCAAAAGAATCAAGAAAAAGCACTAAGGTGAAAACCAAACTTCTAATAACGATCTTCATATTCTTCAAATAAAAGATACAGTCTTATGAAATGATAGGAGTGTAGTTTACGTTTCTAAGATATTTATGTGTCATATATCTGTCTGGCACAAAAATCCAGTAAAAATAGAGCACATTCATTATGAGTGTACAATTTTTAGGCACAACAATGACTGTTTGCGCAATGAAAAAATGAAAATAATACTGGCAAGCATAATCACATTGTTTGCCATCAGTTATCTTTATTGTTAGCAGTATCTTGTTCTTGAGGAATTTTTCATTATAATTAAGTGACTTAAGAATATACCCAATATAACAGAGCAATATAAGAGTGTAGAAATACATTTTACATAGTGTTTCGCGTATTTCAAATATTAAGTGAGAACATTATAATATCAGAATAAATGATAATTTTCCAAATCTATTTTACATGGAATTGTTTATTGTGATATCAAACGCCGACTATATGTATACTCTATTATCTTTTCAATGCCAAAATATTTATTGTTGAGTTTGCTTAAGAGATGAGCTATACATATTTATCAGACATTTTTTTTTTTTTGAAAAAACTTTGCATTATCGAAAACCACGGTCGCTCAGATACTACCCAGATAGCAATATGCGCGCATAGTGCGACGCACATGCGTCGCACGCGTGCGGATTTTGTCGCACGGCGTGCACGCAAGCAATGACGCAGATGCGTCCTCATATGCGTGACAGGTGCGTCGCACGTCGTGCGGATATCACGTCGTGCTGGTATAGTGCGAGTACACGTTGCAGCTTCTTGCGGACGGTATATATATATATATAGTTAAAAGTTTGTCATAAGGACAACCGCAGGATTTCGCCGGGAGCGAGTGCTAATCTAAAAAAAAAATTGCACCCGCTCCCAGCGAAATCGCGGTAAAATTTCAGCTGTAACCACGTCTCACGACCGTGAGATGGGTGGTTACAGTCTGCGCGAACTCAATACGATGATCCGGCGAAAGTCTCGTGCACCCTGAGGACACGGAGCGACCCAAGGACGACCGCCTTCTGCATTCTCCCTGCAAGTGTCTCAGCATTTTGTTGACACGCAGGGATGCTCTTCAGGCTATTAACAAGTGAAACCTTGGCACCTCCAAGAGCGCCAATGATCAGGACGATTAGCTTAACAGAATATTCCGGGTATAACCGTCGCAACTCCCTCATAAGATCTTTATACCTTTCTTTCTTTTCTTTCTCCTTCGCTGTGACGTTTTTGTCCGCTGGTGCCGAAAATTCGATAACGAACATGGTTCGTTTCTCGAAGTCAAGAAGAACCATGTCAGGCCTCGAGTGCGCAACAGAAACAATTGTCGAGAATATGAAGTTCCAATATATGCGGCACTTCTCATTTTCGACAATTGACTCTATTTCTCTAGGGGCGTTCAGCGGAGAGGTATTTGGGCTAATGCCGTAAGAGTGACAGAGATGGTAATAAAGCACTCTCAGTGCCGCATTGTGCCTTTGGATGTAGGTTGTTCCCGCATGAGCTGGACAACTAGAGAGTATGTTTCCTAGATGCTCGGGGTGTTCATGACACGCTCTGCAGCTATCATCGGGAATATATTGGCTCAAAATGTGGCGACGGTATAATTTCGAAAACTGCGCGTTCTCTACTATAATAATCGGGAGAATGTATGGTAGGGAAATTTTTCAGTATGATCAATGTATATTTTCTACTTATTTTGATTTTTAAAAGTGCAATCTACGGCGGTGTTTTGTTTACCGCACCAGAAATTGAGGTTATGTGTCACTATTTAATCAATATTTTCAGAATTTCACGTAACTCTGACTGGATATGTGTCAATTATGAAATAAAGTGTTCTCTTATTTGCTATACACGTTTGGATAAACATATAGCAATGTTTAAAAATCATTTCTCTCTTTTCACTTAAAAAAAATACATTGCGAGTCAAAATGATCCAAACGATGCATTACAAAATATAAGTATTAAAATACCAAATGAAATATAAAATAAACTGAACACGAAAACCGTTTGCACTCCGAAATAAATTGTACGTACATATAAATTATGAAATATATCTAAGTGCCCACGAACAAGAAGACTGCAAATTGTCAACATTCAATAACGAATCGATAAACGACCTAGCCTAACCACCGCAACCGAAAGGAACACCATGTTATATGGATTTTTCTTGCCACGTGATCAGGCGGTAACTTGGAACTGCTTTTATTTAAACCCTGATCCGTGAATATAGAATGAGCAGGGTAAAATAAATTAAAAATAATCTGTTTAAATAATGAAAATAACAAACTCATAGTTGTCTAATATCGAACTTTCAAAAATGTGTTTCTTTTTAGTGATTTATAACTTGTCTGTCCAATAAAAATACAAATATGTTTCTAAAATTAAAATTTATATTTTACATCTTTTTAATATTAGGAAAATGTTTGAAATTCGTAGTAGTTTTACAATATTAATAATTCATATTATTTTTGTTCAATAATTCACCTATCACGATATGCGACTCATATGCCTCGCACATATGTGCCTGCACGAAGTGCGAGCGGTAACGCTGCGTTTCGGCACGCATGGCGTGCCTCGCATGCAGTGCGAGTAACGTGCGTCGCACGCTTGCTATCTGGGTATATTTAACATGATACATATATTTTTGAATAGATTTTTACATCTTGGATCCAAATCCGGGTTTTAAAATAGCCGAGGACTTCCTGTTATCCTAAAAAATGCAATTGAATTTTCTATTTTAAACCTTCATGGCATGAATGATTTCAACACCCAGAAAGTTTTATTTTTTTCAATCAACAAAATCGTTTTGTGGATCGCTTTCTGGTGATTTCAGGAAAAATTTTGGTTGAATGAACAAAGTTTTTGTTCAAATGACCAAATTCGTTCGCTTCAATCGAAGTTTTTGGTTGAATCGTTTTGTTTATTTTAGAAAATATTTGATAGATTCAACACAATTTGTGTTTGGATCTATAAAATAATTTAAGAGAGTATTTTACTAGAATCAAGGAAAGATTTTGTTGATTCAACCAAACTATTTTGTTGAAAGCATCTAGAAAGTCATGGACTTGTGAGAGTTCGTAGAATCGCGTAAAAAATATAAAATTGTAATCCGTTGGGTTTTGAAATTCGGTGATTCTTACCAAAATGAGTGATTCGGAAACAAAATGGATTGGGATGGAGTGATTATGTGAAAAATACGCGAAATTACTTGAATTTGTGTAATTGCCTAAGATATAAGATTGCGTGATTAAGTTTTTGATAAAACATAATGATTTCTTGAATCAAATAAACGGCGGATACTGCACAATTGATATTGCAAATGGCTTGCCGTGGAATTGTCTCGTCTTGTAATATTTAGTAGTTAAATAAACTACTGAATAATTCACACAAGATTACACAATATCATGCTACGATTGGTAAGCTATTCACAATGTAAATGGTGATGGGTCCTTCATGGTTAGATGAAGTACAAGTTTTGGTGGAATCAATCAAAATCTTTACTAAGACCAGCAAAAACACTTATTCGAAAGAACTAAAATATTCTTTTGGATTAAGCAAAATATTTCCTTGGATCAACCAAAATATATGGTATAATAAACCAAATTTTACTAATCAAAAAATCATCTTGTGTCAACCAAATATTTTGTTGTCAATATAACAATCATATTCTAGGGTTGCTTCAACCAATTTTTGTTTAGTGAACCAGAGTGAAATTGACTATTCTTTGTACTTAAGGGATTTCGAGGTCGCTTAATTATAATTCAAAGTCAAAATGTCAAAATTCGAAACGGTGGATCCAATATGGCGGACCAAAATTGGGGAACAACAGTGTGAGAATAAAACTGATTTGAATAAAAAGTGCTACTCGGGAGTACTTTAGGTCGCTGATTTTAAAACTGGAGTCTAAATACAAACATTTTAAATGACGGATGTATGGCGGACGAATATGATCGGTTTTATGTGAAAACGTACGATTTTAATTATTATTTATTGTTTTCATACCATTAAGCCATTTCCCTTTTCAGCGAGCCTCTAGGGGTAGGCGTGACACTACCCGATTCGGGTAGTGTTTCTAGGTGGATAGTTTCTTGTAGTAAATAACTACAAGTGTGGGCTCACCACACCCACGACCGCCAACAGCAACGCAGTAGTATTATTCTCGAACGGTCGCCCATCCAAGTACTAACTGCGCCCAACACTGCTTAACTTCAGTGATCTAACGGGAACTGGTGTTTCCAGCGTGGTATGGCCGTTGCCAGTTATTGATTACCAGTTATCGATTATGAGGCTGAGAAATTTCGATGGCGCAACATTAATTATTTACATCGTCATATTGACTCAATCGCAGACTGTAACAATCTATCTCACGGTTTCGAGACGTGATTACAGCTGAAATGTTACCGCGATTTCTTCGGGAGCGGGTGCAAGTTTCTAGACATGCACTCACTCTCTGCATCCATCTGGAAAGTGCTGCGGCATGTTTTTGAGACGCAGGTGTGGTTTTGAGGTTACGAATCAGCGGTAGCTTCGCACCTCCGAGAGCAACGATCACAAGGAAAATAATTTGTATTGAATATTCCGGATACAGTCGCCGTAGCACCCTTCTAAGCTCCCGATACCTCTCCTATATTGCTGGCAACTTCTTGAGTTAAAATGCATCTACGGCATGCTAAGAAGGAAATGACACGGCCCTAGCACGCGAGAATGAAACTCTTTGTACCTGAATTAAGTTCGAATGATCTGAGGAAAGCAAAAGTGTGCTCCTTTGACAGGAGCTAATTTTCTACATATCTTTGGAAGTTTCTGCGCATTTTCTTGTCGAGGAGCTGTTGGCGAAAGTTTTTAACTGCTGACTTATTTACTTAGAATTTGAGAAGTAAGCTGTCTCGTCCGAGTAATATACTACACTTCTGATTTTAAGATTCAGGCCAAGAGTCTCGTCCGCCTGCTTTGCGGCTTTGTAAAGGAATGCTCCTTTGACAATCATCTCATGTTTCCTTTTCAATTTTTGGAGGGGATCTCAGATATTTGCGACGATGTAAGCTGTATCTAGGATAATTCAGTTACAAAGGCTTTTAAGAGTTAGAAGTTCGCATCTGTCTTGATGGTGTGGGATATACAATAGTCTTTTAGACTGTCAGACATGGCAATTAGGTGGTTTAAATCGTACTTGAATAGTCGGCTTCAACGTGTAAAAAATAGTAGAGGCGAGCAGTCTGACTGGATGGAGATAGGATGTGGAGTTCCTCAGACTTCTATACTTGCTCCTCTCCTTTTTAACATGTATACCTAGGATCTGGGTGGAGAGTTGAATCATTGTAAGTACAACAATTATGCAGATGACTTCAAACTTTATCTTTCGCGTCCTGTTGCCTCCTTAAGAAATCTCTTTACTCTCGTACAGAAGGATATCTATAGGGTGATGCATTGGGCAAGTACTAATCGGCTTAAACTCAATCCTGCTGAAATGAAAGCAATTGTGATTGGGCCATCCCCTCTCCCATCTTCTGAAGTGATAATGACTCTCTCGCCATTACTGATCAGTGGGGGGATTATAGATTTTGTTGAGGTTGTAAGAGATCTTGGATACATACTGAGAAGAACTCCATTCTGCAAAGAGCAGGTAATCGACTTTTCGAGGAAAACATTCAGAATTATGCACCAACTTAGAAGAAACAAAGAATCCTTGTTGGTTTTCATTCGTATACTTCTGACTAAGAGCTTGATTCTGCCACACTTTGACTTTAGTTGAATAGTGCATGATGACATAATAGATGAACTTAATTCTAAACTTGAAAGAGTACTTGGTGCCTGTATTCGTTTTATCTATGATTCACCTGAATATTATGTACACCTAACAACTTATCAAAAGCAAGCAGGGCTTCTGAATGTAGCTTAGAGAAGACAGTATTTTATGGGTAATTTATCACACTATCTCTTTCACACTGAAACTCCGCAATATCTCTTCAATTTATTCGAGTTTTTTGACAAAAATCTGCCTGCCCATTCCAAACTTCGAGAAAGAAAAAAGGTAATGATAGTTCCAAAGCACCGAACGTTTAAATTACAACGGTCTTTCACAGTTAGGGGTGCTCGACTCTCGAACCAACTGCCTGTATCAATTAGGGAAGCGCCTTCATATTTCCACTTCAAAAAAGCTTTTTTTTAAGTATCTGATCAATATTGACAATCCCACTCTAGAAATCACTCATTGGTAACTCTTTTACCTAATTCAGCTCCTCAATACCTCGAACACATTTAACGCCTACACTCATATATTAATTTAAACAACTCAATTACATTCTTCGGTTTATAATTTTGCGACAAGATATCTAATACTTTGTTTGACTCTGCATCCTGATTCAATATTGATCCTCTTCAATCTGATACAATTACGCTAGCACATTTGCTCTCGCACTTATTATTATTCTTCGACCAGCGACTGTATTTTTTGTAATATTACATGTATCTCCTGTTTCTAGAGGGCTATTTAGCATTGGGGACTTATGCTAAATAAATAAATAATTTGCATACAAGTTATCACTTGATTCGTTTGGACAGAAAAGTTTTAATCGCATTTATTTCACACCTTCTTAGATGGATACAGGTTTGTCAGACAACTCGTGAAATTTTAATCATCCCTTTGATTTTGATAATATAAATAATCTAGCTAGAGAAAATAATATATATGAAAGAGGAATTCCAGAAACAAATTTTCATTAGTAAACACAATTATTCTTCTATAAATTTAAAAGCAGAACTACTCAATATAAATATCCATGCTACTACAGTATGATAAATTAACATTTCAAATACTTCACGCTCTGGTGGGAAAATTCAATCCTAATAAAATCACAGAAATCCTAACCTGACCCCAGAAGTCAAACCGATATATGCATACGTAAATGAAAAATGTTCCCCCTAATATTTCATTAAACATTGAAATTTTGGTCATGACACGTTTCAATGTTTCACGTTGCAAGTTTCAAAATTTGAATGTTACGCTTCATGTCTTGATTCCTTAATGTGAACTGAAAATTAACATGACATACGAAGGGGACTCACAGGAGGGTCAAAACCTTGTTGTATTTTTGAATTTTGATTTATAAAATAAAAGCTTTACTTTTCGTGGATATAACTATGAATTTTAATTGATCGTAAGGCTGAAGTAAAAAACACACATTCCTTTTTAGGAATACTGTATATAAATTGTGTGGTTAATTATACGTATGTGTAAGTTACTTATCTGTATGTGCTTATGTATTATATTTATATGTATATGTAGCCTATTAGATGTTGGTAATATTCGTATATAAAATGTACATGCGTATAAACTTATTCGAGTGTGTAGAAAGGTAAAACGAACACTTGTGAGGAACGTGTAACGGTCACTGGATGCGTGTCTCCTGGACCGTTCTATTGTGGAAAGGCTAGTCGGGCTGGCGAAGGCAAGCGGTTCAGTAACTTATTGCGATTGGACGCACGAACGACTTTCACTTTTGCTTCGCCCGCTCTCGGTAAGTTTCAAGAACTGTATATTCATGACTGCGTTAATATTTCCTTTTTTTTTGTCATTTCACGAGATCACGCACTGCATGTTCTCTTTCGAAAACCGCGGTTCGCATTCGTTAATTTGTTAGCATTTTTATTTACCGCTATGTTGCCTCCGACGATACTGTTTCAACTCTAAGCGGAGAGTACACAACAGAATTTTAATTCACTCCGTAAATATTAACTTTAGTATTTACTTCAGACATTTTCCAATTTTTTTAACTCTTATTTTTCTACTAGGAAACATCTTCCAAACTTGAAAAAAATAAATCTGTTCAGTCATTTTGGAAATCCTAAATTTAATTTTTATTTGGTAACCCGAATTACAATCGTCAATCAGTTGCGTTAGATGATGTGAAATTTTTATTGTTATTAACTTTCTAATTTTTGAATTCAGGATTCACATCTATTATAAAACAATTTTTTTTTTGAAATGTCGGGAATGTCTTCTGGATCAATAACATCATCTGATGAGAAATCTGAATCTCAAAGAATTTTAAATTGAACGCTTTTCAACTGGAATAATTTTCTGCAATTTAAAGGTGTGCAAACTTGGACAATGTTTTAAAATAAACTATTGAAAATTTTATACCTAGTTTCGAATTGAATGTATTTATAATTGAACAATTCCAAATTGTAAACGTTTCCAATTGATTACCTTCAAATTGAAGTATCAAAAATTAACGGACAACTTTACTTCTGAATCAATTGAAATGGTACAATATTAACTTGAAAACCTTAAATAGTCAGTTTTAAGTTGAAGCGTTCAATATTTAATATAAGAAACTGGCATGGTTTCCATTCAATAATTTGAATCGTCTAGTTGCAAAACCGGCCAACTCCTTGATTTTGGTAAATGCGTTTTTTCAGTTTTTTGAGTCCTGAGTGTACTTTTTAATCAACTAGAAACAAGAAACATGAAAAAACTACTTAAATGCCTGTTTTATATGCGTTCGAAAATCACGATTTGCTGCAAAACCGGTCAAATCTCCATGCTGAAAATGGCCGCTCGTTTCGTGTAGTGTTCACCTACATACTTGAGGATAAAGAAGTTTGTCGAAGAAGTTCCTTTTAATCAAGCAAGAAATGGGAAAAGTGTTTTGAAACATTATGCCCTAATGTCTTTAACAACCAAAGAGTTTTTGTTCCCATCTTATTCAGGCTCAATGTGACAGAAAATCAGCTTTCCCCAACAATTTTGTTTTTTTGGAGATGGCCGGTTTTGCAACTAGACGATTCATTTAGAACCAAACGTTTTCAAAATTTAATAATTTAAAATTGAATTCGTTGGAAATCAAAAAATTTTCAATTGAAAGCTTTGAAGATTAAATAATTGAAATCTTTGAAAATTGCACGACTTACAAATAAAAGCCTTAAAATATAATTAAATAATTTCATATTCAAACGACCTAGAATTGCATGGTTTCAAATTTACTTCACTACTTTGCCACATTTTTTCATTAACCAGTGTTGAATTGTAGCCTTAGAAATTCAAAAAGCTAAAGTTAGAAATAGAAATGATCGCTCATGAAGAATTTTGATTTTTAGGCCAGCTTTAGTTATTATACTTTAGTATTTCAGTACTAAAACAGTATTTCAAAAAAGATCTAATATCATGAAGTTCAAGAGACATAAGAAATTTTCTTCTTCAAATTTTTTAATCTACACCTTGAAAATGAAACCACTTGAGAACTAGTCATAAAAAATTGAATTATTTTTTTATTTTGATTTCAAAGTTTTCTCAATTAAACATTGAAGACTCAATGACCTCTAAATTAAAAATTTCAATCTGCAGGACTTAAAATTTGTTTATTTAGAATTGAAATGATAGAAATCTGGTTTACATTTGTATTTAATCGTCGGAGAATGAACTTTTGTCTATAAAACCTAAAAAAATCTCAACTTAGTTTTCTGATAAAATGTTGGACAACTTTCTTGAAAAATATATTTTGACTATAAATTTTATGCAAATAGTTTGCACAGATTTCATTTTTTAAATAAACTAGTTTTATTTATTATAGTCTTTGCAATAATGATTACTTTTTTACAGAATATAGAAAAAAGCGATTTAAGAAAGAATTAATCGCCATCTTTGATAATGTTTGGGGTACGTATACTTTAATAATGAAATTATATTAGGGATGAAATACAGAAAAAATCATGAAAAATGCCGACAGAATTTTTCAATTCTCAAAGTTTTCAATTCTAGTAATTCTTTACTCTTCCAGATATTCGTGGTACTATCTTTGATCGTCTCAACTTTCGCATATGATCCAAATGACAAATCGTTAGATGATATTTTATTACCAGAAGGAAAATTTGAAGCCTTTTACGTAAAAGGAGAAGGGCAAAATGCAGTTAGGCCAGCTCATCTCCACGGTTCTTTCAACAAATATAGAAATCCTGCACTTGTTGGAGCCCCAAATAGTGCAGCTTATGGTTTTCGATTTGATGGAAAACGAAGATTCAATTTTGATTGAAAGGAATTGTAAGATCACCAATTATTTTTTTTCATAAATAAAGCTTTAAATTGAATGAACATTTGTAATTTTTGACTTTTTGCTAAGTCATAACTTATACTAACGTGATATAAAGTGTCTTTTAACTTCAGAAATTAGAGTAATCAAAAGTAAAGAATAACTTATTTCATAGCTAATTACATTCTCGTCAATGAGAAGGTATTGGTTTTATGTGAAAAATAACTTTCGCAGATTCCATCTAATGTCGACGTTTTGAGGCCTCCTGAGTCAGAAAATAGAATATTGCACAACTAGGGTCGAAAGTTGTGCACGCTATTTTTCATCATACCTTTATTAGAGATCGATTTTTCATGCCGTGGGATGTTTTCCATTTTCGGAACTTTTGATACGCTGCTTGATAACGTTCC
This sequence comes from Andricus quercusramuli, assembly GCA_932178445.1. Taxonomy (NCBI): domain Eukaryota; kingdom Metazoa; phylum Arthropoda; class Insecta; order Hymenoptera; family Cynipidae; genus Andricus; species Andricus quercusramuli. Next base: position 415,016 of record CAKNXH010001592.1, read on the forward strand.
TTTGATTTTTGCGGCAATGCCTCTTTGCTTGCTTTTTCGGCTTTATCCGCAATTCCGGAAGGCGTGAAATATTGTTGTTCTTTGTCACTTCGTTCGTGAAACGAATTCATTTTGATGAGAAAAATCGACAATAATATTTTGATAGTAGACAAGAGGTTAAAGTAGTCACTTGAAGTTCGTTTTGATCGTAGAAGTCTTGAACTGGGCTGCAGCGCTCGTGCAATTATGACGGAAATTGATCGAGAAAGGCATGGAGAATAGACATAAGGAAACCAAAGTCCTGTACATTGACTTCACCAAAAACGAGCATTTTTCTGTCGGATGTACAATAACGCATCGAAATGCTAGATCTTCTCGAGCGCGGCGCTAGTGTGGTACGCGTAAAGATGGCCGCCGTCATGGTCCGCGTAAATATAACCTCAAGGCTCAAGCATAAATACAAAATTCCTAAATCATTTAAACAATTTGTTGAGTCATGTATTCAAAAGGAAACCTTTGGTGCATTTTAAACTGATGAAAAATTCAATATTTATCAAATACAATAATCCTGACTTTCACGTTGAAATCAAAATCTTAATTATTCTCTATTTAAATGTTTATAACGCAAAGGTTATATTAATTCGTTAGCGCAATAATTCAAAAGTACCTATCTCGTCCATTGCAGGATCTCTACAGTTACACACACATACACACTTCAAAAAAAGATGTTTCGCGGTGGATAAAATTATTTAAATCACATATTAGAATCGTGAATAATTCAGAATCTGTCAATGTCAACAAAACAAAAACAGCCGCCGCTCAATACGCGTGCGACACTATCGCCTGGCACGGGAACAGGAAGTATTTCAAACATTATCATACAACAAAAATTTGCTCATTTTCGGTTACACTACTTTGGTCTCCTTATGTCTATTCTCCATGGAGAAGGGAAACGATCGCGCCGCAATAGAGAGATTCTGCTTTCGGCGCCATTTGCATTGATCTGTCACTTTCTTTCCTAGGTTGAAAATTCGATTGTTGACCCGCTCCACAGGCATCTCAAGTCGAATTTTCGATTATTGATATGATGAAAAATTGTTTGCATGACTCTGGCCGAGGCAACGATTTCACTTGTGTGATATCAGCCTTCACTTCTCTCGGACAGCTGACTTCACACTCGTGAAATCGTTGCCTTTCCTCCCTAGAGATGAAAATAAAACTTGGCTGCATTCTGCCATTTTCGCTTCGCTCTACAGGCATTGAAAATCGATCTTTCGATAAAGGTATGATGAAAAATATTTTTCACGTCGGTGTCTGTCTGCTATTGTCGTTGTCGTCGTCGCTGTTGTTCTAGTCTGTAAGCACGGTAACATTCGAAGAAATAATTCGATTGGATGGCTCTTTGGCAAACTTCATACGGGTATAAAAAGAAAGGACAAGTTCATTAGCCAGCCATTTCGGATACAAATTCAAAAAGTGAAAGCATTTTCAAAATTTTTGAGACAATTTTTTTCAACATCAAAAATGTTTATGAACGGTTATCCATAGTACTCAGAAAGCCGCACAATTTATATAATGACTTTTATCAATGAAAAGAAAATTATCAGACTTATAGCATTTACCAAATTGAAGAAATCTATCGGAAATTAAAATTTTAAGTCAAACAACGCACGATATGAAAAAAAGTCATGAAAAGAAAAACGTTGCTTTTTGAAAACCCTACAAGATCATCATAAACACGTATTAAATTTTCTTGAATACTCAAAAATTCCAATTTCGATCGCACAAAAAGTAATAAAAAATTCCATTTTACGGTCAAACCATGCAAGACATAAAAAAATATGAAGAGGCAAAAATTATGTTCACAAAAAGCATCTAGAAATTTGCTATCAATCATATTCAATAGGATGCGTAGTTTTTTTTTCATTCGTGAAAAATAATATTGAAAATAAAAAATTGAATTTTTGGACAAACGACACGAGCTACGAAAGAAATGAATTAATGAAAGTTGTTCAGCCGAAAAAGAGCTACAAATTCTTTATCTATAATTTTTTATGGGACGCGTACCTTTTGTTTTGATCATAATAAAATAAAATTGAAATAAAAAATTAAATGTTTGGACAAACGACACGAGATACGAAAAAAATATAAGGACAAAGTTGTAAATTCAGAAAAATACCACAAATTTATGAATAGAACGTTCAGTTTTGCTTTTAATAGTGAAAAATAACATTGACAAGAAAAAATAAACTAATCAAATTTTTGGAAAAACGACACAAAGTGCAATAAAATTGATCGATCAAACGAACTTACCTGTTGTGAAGTTCGATCGTAATTATATGTAGAGATTCCTCTGAGAGATGAATATGTAGTACCACTACTTCACGTACAGTGTCGCCACGATCTTCAGACAAAAAACAAACCTAGCCCATGAACCATGTACCCACGTTCCCAAGCGCCATATAGTCTAAAGTCAAGAAATATTCTTATACGATGAACTTTGGGAGGGCTACATTACTGAAACACAGTGATTACAAGCAGGGTGGGAAGTTTATCTCTCAAAGGAATCTCTACATATAATTACGATCGAACTTCACAACAGGTAAGTTCGTTTGATCGATTATTATTATTATTATTATGCGATTATTATCATGCGAGATTCCTTCTCGAGATAAATATGAAGATGTTTAGAGCTACATAGACTGTTATTCTTTTTTTCTAATTTAGAAACGTGTACAAAAAATAAACGGAAGTAACATACATAAATTATTCAAGATGAATGTTGCAGTATAACAGCTTCTGCAAAATTCTCTCTATTAGGAACTATCGGCCTATTCTAGAATCTAGCAAATGTAAGTGATTCTTTCGACCGACCCGTAGTCGTTTTCATTATATTAATATCGATTCCCTTTTTAAGCGCGACAGAGGTAACTGCATGTCTTGAACTATGAACTTTATAGCTGTTACTGACGCCACACTTGACCAAAAAAGTCTTAATCCACCTTGCAATGGTTTGTGCAGTAACTGGTTTGTAAGGCTGTCTTGCAGTGATTAGTAAATTATGAATGTTACCCCTTAGATCTTTAGTCTTATCTATAAACGCTTAAAGAGTGCTAGCCACGCATCATTGAGGCTTCTCTAGAAACTTAGGAATTAATAGCAGAGGTTGAAAAACTGCCGGGCGAGATGCTTTAATTAAACTATCGATTTTTATTGTGAAGCCTCTGTCATTTTCTGTTAAGTTTCCTAGCTTAATTGCAGCTATAGTCTGCATCCTGTGGGCTGTCGCTAGAGCTAACAATACTACCAAAACTCTAATAAAGGTTGTTGAAGGGAAACAAAGATGCAGTAGCCTCTAAAACAGGAGAAACATCCCACGTGTCTTCGTATCTGGGTTTTGTAGGTCTCATACGCTTAATCGCACCAGAGTATTGCTTTTATAGTAGAATCAGCTAGTGAAGATACCATAATTTCTATCGACTGTTCAGGCGTGTTTCTTCTACGGAAAGCCTCCCGGATACTTTCCCTGCCATCAACGTCAGACTTCTGACCAGTGGATGGTATTAAGATCTGCATGGAGGAAGGAGTAAATCAGCCGAAGGCTTGAAGGTTATAGGGGGTTCCATGAGTAGTGAGGTTAATAATGGGTACCAAGCCTGAGCACACCATCTTGGAAGAACTATAACACCTTGTGCCTGGTCCGAGATAACTTTCCTAACTACTTTAAGAATCATCGAAAAAGGAGGGAAAGCATAAAAGTTTAGGCCTTTCAAGTCAAGCGTAAACACATCTAAAGCTGATGATTCCGGGTCACGAAGCCATGAGCAATAATCACTACATTCAGCATTACATCTAGATACAAATAGATCAATAGATGGAGTGCCAAAAACTCCAAATATTTGAGAGAACGCTGACTCCGATAATTCCCATTCAGTGTCAATATTTTTAACACGCGAGCGTATAGCGTATTGAATACCCCCCATTCGATTTATATAAGAGATTGGCGTCGTGTTATCGATTCTAAGCGATAACTCACAATGTGATAAGTTTCTGGCGAAGCATTTGAGTCCAAAAAAGGCTGCAACGAGCTCTAGATAATTAATGTGCTCCTTTCTTTCTGACTCTGTCAAAAAGCCAAATGTCAGTTCTTCTTTGCAATAAGCACCCCAACCTGTTTTGGAACCCTGCATTTTTAGTAGAGATAAATACTTTTGTTGTTTAAAGGACTTTGCATATAACATTTTTGAAGACTTGATTACAAAACCTAGAAACTGAGAAGTCTGCGCTGGTCTAAGACTACTTTTATCATGGTTGATAATAAACCCCACCTTTTCTAGCAGACCAATAGGTCTATGTAAATTTATGAGACAGGAAGTGTAATCAATGCCTAGACAGAGCCAATCATCAAGTTATACCTCAGACATGAAACCTGACATTCTGAGGAAATTTAAAATTGGTTTAATAATTTTTGTGAGAACGCACGGTGCTATACCCAAACCAAATGGAAGGCACGTGTATTCAAACAGATACCCTTTCCAAGAAAACCTCAAAAACTTCCTATCACTAGGTCTAACAGCAACTGAATGATATGCATCACAAAGATCAGCGTTAGCCATAAACGAATTCTTTGATAACAACCTCATGATCGTACGAATGTCCTCCAATTTGAAATGTTCTGGTGTGGTGAACTCATGGAGCTTCTTTAAGTTTAAAATGAATCTTTTAGTGCCGTTCGATTTATCCACTAAGAAATAACTAGATAGGAACTGCCTGCTACAGGGAATACATTTTTAAATTGCTCCTATCTCTAGTAAACATGTTATCGACTCACAGTAATCCTGCACCTCTGTGATGCTTGTTACTGGTCCAGAAAGAACACGCGTTTGCACCGGCAGTTCATTAAATGGAATTTTATAACCATTAACAACATTCAAAATGAACTTGTCATTTGTGAACTCGGACCAGACGTCAGCGAATTTCTTAAGTATGCCTGATACATGACTTGCCATTCCTACCTCTGCGTTGTTTGAAGTGAATTGCCTAAAGGGCGGTTGAGGGCGCTGTGCATAAGTCTGCATTCTTTTCTCCTGATGGGTCTTTCTACGCTGTAGACCACGATGAAAGGAGCCTCTTGTCTTGTAGCCCGACTGGAAGTAGCCCTGATTTATCCCAGACGGGTCCTTCCAGTTTTCCGACTGCGTTTGCTTCGATGGAGGTTTTTTCGCAGGCTGAGAAGGCTTGAGGATCAAGCCGACCTTCTCCATTGACTTCGCTGATTTCTTTCTTGTAGATAGCCTCTGACCAAACAGGAAGAAATCGGTTTTCCACGTTCTAAGACCTCTTTAGCCTTGCGATCTAAACTCGGGTAAACAAAAACCTTTCGTGTTTTGCTCATTTGGTAATAAGACACAGACAAGAGTTTTCCTGCATCTAAGAGACACTTCATGGCCTTTGGTCGTTCTCCTTCTTCATACTTGCTCCAAAAAAAGCCGAAAGACCTGTGCCTATTGCTGATGATGCAGATCCCAGAGTGTTCTAGTCTGCTGTAAAGAATTTGTCTCTCTTTTTGACTGATTGGCTTATAGAAGACTCCACCTCTGGATTGAGCACTGGAGCTTCAAAAAAGAAATTCCCTTTACGCGGGTATTTCTGAAGCTCTTTTTTACTTCTTTGTTTAGGCCATCATGGGACCAGATTTGCCAACGATCGCCGATTTCTGGATGCAAATTTAGATCGTTGTTCTCTGCTGTAGAGGCTTTTTCTCCAAGCAACTCTAAGGTATCTTTATCAAGAGGATCAGCAATCTTTAAATCGTCTATAGTACAATCTTTAAGATTTTTCTCCACAGGTCCAGAGACAATACTTTCTCTGTCAGACGAGAAGGATCTGTCAGACGAGGTATAGCGACCTGTAAGAAGCTGAAATGTCGATACATAATCTACTACGGAGCACGACTTGTCCAACAACTACTTGTGGGCTTATCGCCAAGAAAGCACGGTATGCCCCTCCCCTATGTGAAGGCCCACCGCCTAGGTTGTGACACGGTACATCTCATCTCAAGTATGAGTACCGTCATAAATCGAAAATAGATACTTACGCGCTTCATTACGTTTTTAGGCTTCGTTATCGTAATAACGCTTGCCAATCCGAGGGCTCTCATTGCCAGAGAATCGAGATTTTTCCGAGCTACTTTCACGCTCCTTCGATGGCGTCCGACGTAAATGCCGTACCTGCCTTTTCAGACGCTTTATTTCCCGATAAAGGTGGTCCACACCATCACTCCGAGAACGCGAGCGGGATTTGGACCTATACTCAATAAAGAAACAACTTTTACACGACGAAAACAAATAGAAGGTGTGATTAGACACGCACGAAAAAACGTTATGGCGCTTGGGGACGTGGGCACATAGTTCATGGGCTAGGTTTGTTTTTGTCTGAAGATCGTGGCGACACTGTACGTGAAGTCATGGCACTACATATTTATCTCGAGAAGGAATCTCACATGATAATGTTAATTAGTAAAATTGTTTTCTTATAGGATGCGCACTTTTTTTAATTATAAAAACAAGACTATAAAAATACATCTATTTCAAACTCAATGCATATTATAAATTGTAATAATATAAATTTATTTAAATGATACATTTATCAGAGTAGCTGAGAATGAAAATTAGTGCAAAATAAAATGTATACAATATTTTGCAATATCTGAATAAGCATTACCAGTTTGAGTACAGTAATAAATATAATATACATCTCATATAACAGTGTTGAAAATAATGTAGAAAAGTTCGTATTTTGGACAAAATCGAGTGTAAAGCACGAGATACGTGATAAGAATGTGTTCGTGGAAGCCGGAAGGAGCTTTATTAAAAGAAACTTCATAATCAACAAATTACTCTTGTCGATGCCTGTCTAAAACCTGCCAGCAATATAGCAATATATCAGAGGTACGGTTCAATAAATGAAATAATGTGTACAGAGACCTCATGCTTGAGGGAAAATCGAGATTATTTGCCGATTTTGCTATTCTGTTCATAGAAATTCTAATTTCTCCTACATAGTTTTAAAATATTTTAATTAGAAAGTTACAAATTTCACGTTACAGGTGAGCTCATCCTAAAAATTGGTAACTATATTCTCTAATGATTTTGATTAAGACTCAATTAATAAATGGAATCTTCTAATAAGGTCATTTGAATACTTTTTAATAATTGAATTATTCATAACTTGAGATCAGATAAGCAGCATTGCGTGACTGGATGTGGAAGTCTATTTCATTTCCGTAACAATCTTATATTTAAACTAAAATTTAAAAAATGTTCTTGTTTGTCAAATTTTTGATTAATTCATGTTTTTAACAAGATTTTTTTCAGATTTTAAATTTTAAATACTAAGCTTTTGAAAATGTTATTTAAAAATGATAGGTTTTGATAAAATCTCAGATGGATGTAAGATTTGATGTGTTTGAAATTGAAAAATTGAAATTTTGTTTAATTGATCCATTAAGATATTATACCTGAACAGAAAGAAAGCAATTTTCACTGTGAAAATTTTGAAACTGAATCTGCAGAAGTTACAAATTAAAAATGGTGCGTTTTCGAAGTTGACTTTTAATATTTGTATGGCCTATACCAGTAATTTCAAGTAGGAGTTATGACAAATTTAATCATTTTAGGCCAAAATAATTTTTTGACTATCATATAAAAATGAAATAAGAAATGTTTGAAGTTGAGGAATTTATAAATTGGAGAATCTGAAAAGTATAGAACTTCAGATTACACTTAACAGCTTGAAGGTCAAGTGAAGTAAATGAACAAATTGAATAAATAGTGAAGTGAAATAGTGAAGTGGAATAATGTAAAGGGCATTGATTATATTTTAATGCAATTTATGTGATTTTATATGAGGGTTTTTATAATTTCATGCTTATTTCACAAGATTTCATTCATGAAATTATAAGTGCAATTAGAAATTTCACCATTTGTCTGTGATTTAAAAACGGAGATGTACAAATATTAAAATAAATGTATTGCAAAATGTTCATCTTGCAAGTTATAGATTGTTGCTCAAGGAATTCAATATGATTCAATATAAGAATCATTTAACATTTATTTATAGATATTTTGATTCTTTTAAATTGCCAATGAAAAATTCAAAACGTTCTTTATTATTTAATTAATTTTTATTATCAATATTCGTGTTAACCATCAATACTTTTCTGCAGCATAATGAAATGCTTGTTTTTTCAAATAAACAATTTTTTTTTAGAAATTAATTCATCATTAGGTAAATTGGACTTGAAAATGAGAGTAAAAGGAACCTATTATAAAATAATTAGCTCTGTCATTTCAAGTGCCTTTGCAACATGTGAAATTGTCAAGGTGTTGATTCATGTTTTAAAAAGTGGCATTTAAATGATAGTCATAAGAAGAAAACTAAGGATGCTGTTTGTAATTTGAATGCTATTGTTAGCTTTCCACGTTTGTAAACACGCGATTTGCTAAGAAGCACGAAGCAAGTTACATATGCGGTGGCAGGCATGCGTCAAAAATTATAATTAGCAGGAGAATCTTTCAGGAAGGGAAATTTACTTTCTTCGGGTTAACGATCTATATCTAGAAGGAATCTTCATGAGATAAATAATGCGGACTTACAAGTTTCAACTATAGAGGAGGAGTTCACAATCGTTACATCATCCGAAGAATTTTTTTCCTTCTATAGCTGCCATAAAATATTTTGAAACTTTCGATTTCGGTTTCTAATTAAAAACGATTCAAATATTTTCAATTGTGTTCTTTATGTACTATAGATTTACACAAGTAAGGAGTTTGGTTCTAAATTATTGATTTATTCTGAAATATATAGAAATAATTTATTCGCAGATATTTACTTATTTATTTGATTGTCTCTTGTAGTAAGTCGGGAGAATGCATACCAAAATACATTGAACAATTTCAATATACATGAAATTATTGTTTTGGGACGTATTTGAGTTTATGAATATTATTTGTTTTTAAATTATAATTTTTTTCATAACATAAGATATTAACGCTGTTAATCTGAAATTGTCACGCTTCGAGAGTCTCGATTAAATAGTTAAGACTCTTGAATTTGAATAACTATTTGAGTTTAGGCCCTTTTAAAGTTTATGCGCTTTTTTAAGAGATCCATAAATTAAAATTATTATTTCTGTAGATGCCTATAGGATTTACAAATTATCTTTATACAACGCTTTAAGTGGAGAGGAATTTAAGAAATTCTAGTATTTAAACAATTCTAAAAAACTACCAGAAGCCAGTGTTTGAATAGATCCAGAAAAGTAAGCGCAGTTTTCATTAGATGTCAAAAATAATTTTTCCATAAATTAAGGGCTTAATTTGAATATTTAAATATAAATTCTATTAATTCAAATTCTGATATTTATTTCTTTAATTAAATTAATAAATTAATTTGCGATTTCTGTTCAAGTTGTGAAACTCCAAAATTTTAGGGATTTATTACTTGAAGATTTATCATGAGTAAAAAATATTAAAATTTTTATTAGATTTTCTATCATAAAAAAATCTAATGATTCTAGTTTGAGTAATATTATTTATAATCCGGCGAAATTAGCTCGATAAAGGCCGATTTCCAGAAAAAAAAGATAAAGTTTTTTCTTCTTCATAATGATGTCCCTGAAAGTACTAGAAATGAATACTAAAAAAGTTCCCCGAAAAACGTTCCTTAGACGGGTAGTAGCGCTGGTTTCTGGCTATTATATACGAAAAGGTGCGTCGGAAGACAAAAATGAATGAGAGTTGAAATATTTAAAATAGAATTTTCAATGAAAAAGGTCCCATACACTTTTGCTGTACAGGTCATAGGTGATGAGTAATCAGCTCCAGGAGTGGGAGGGATGTTTTGGCGTGTAGCGCGAAATGTACTCGCGCTATTAGTTTTCGGCCCACAACATCAAAAGTGCGTACATGGTATGTACTTTAAGTCTTAAAGATAAGGTTATAGTGCATGCTACACACCGGAAGGACGAATTGTGTGAGCAAGTTTCAAGACGGATGAACTGTGTATCATGCCTTGCAGCAGAAGATGCTCGTTACCATAAAAAATGTTGTTACATTGACAAACATTCCATCCTTAACTAACAAAAGAGACAAAAAAAGACTTGATTGATTCTTGTGCAGAATGTGCTTCTGATAATAAGGAATTATTCTGTATATATAGTTACATTACACCTACATTGAAAGCGTAGTTATCAATTAATGTATTAAGGTAAATACGTTTCACGAAAAGTTTCAAGTATACATTCATATGAATGACGTATAAAGCGAAAATGTTTGAGCTTTTTGACATTACAGCTAAAATTTCTGGTTCCACATCCCGGATAGGTCCCCGCTAGACCTGACGAAACATGCTTTCTCGGACTTGGTCTCATTATCGATACAAATACTCCCAGATTGGTCCCGAATAGACTCGGATAGACAACCTTTTTGATTTCACAGGAAATCAAATTCTGGTTTCGAATCTCGGATAAGTTCAGGATAGGCCAGATTAAGCGTACATTGCGGGACTTTATACTTTTTCGGTGCGAACACTACCGCTTAGATCCCGGATATGCCTGGATGGATGCACTTTTTGACTTTACAGTAAATCAATTTCTGGTCCCATGTCCCGGATAGGTCCCGGGCAGAACCAGATAGGTTTACACTTATTGATGTCTTGTACCTGATTTTTTGCTGATAGAGCCAGGTAGACGCTACGTTGGACTCAGAGGAAATCAATTTCTGTAGCCGTGCTCCGGATACGACCCGGATATACCCGGATAGAAGGACAATTTCGACTTTGTCAAAAAATCATTGGTAGGTTTTCCCGAGAGAACCCGGATAGTCCCGAATGATTCCCAGATAGAAGATAAGCAACCGGAAAAAGCCCGGATATAACCGTATAAAAGTTCTAACCGGTTTCTATTCGGGCCTTATTCGGGTTATATCGAATCTTATCTGGCACTTTAAGCAGGGTAAATTATGGTGCACAATTTGGAAATTAATAATTTTTACGGACTTACATTCAAGAACCTAATTTAAGAATGCTTCCATTTTTAAGCGAAGTTTGAAATTGTTTAATTTTCAACGTTTACAATTAGGAAGAATCTAAGTTTCCACGTTATTAGAATATTTTTACTTTGAAGGTTCACAATATTTAAAATTCTTCAATTTTTAACGGTGAAAATGACAGTGATATTCATTATCTTTAAAATTTCTATAATTTCAATTTTAAATTATATTTTTGAATTCACAATTGTAAAACAGTTTAATTTTTGAGACCGTGAAACTGAAGTTTTTTGCTTAAAAAATGGAGGGTCAAAAATGAAGGTTAAAAATCAATTTGACTTTTTTGAATTAAGGGTTCTTTTTTCTTTCTGTTTTCAGTCGATACTTTCTTTTTCCACGATTTATAATCATTATTATCAATTAGAAGAATATTCGATTTTGACTACAGTTATACTCAACTCCCGATATAAGACCGGTCCCGGGCATAGCTTGCCTTGGCCTGCGACACAGATCGGGGGAATCCAAATGTGAACAGGCAGGGCCGTGTAAATCATTTCTGTTAGATTTGGACGCATGGCGCAACTTGATGCAACTAAAGCGCTGAGGGTGCCGCCCTCGAGCTGTTTGTTACGCAGGACTCAGCACATCCTTCCTTTCAGCCCCGCGGCTCTATTCACCATGAAACTGCAGAGGCCATCAGTTCTAGGAACGGCGTAAACCGGAGGGTCTTATATTGGGAGTTAAGTGTACCACCGAATTCTTTATGCCCTTTCTGCATTCTTAATGTCATCGAAGAATTTTTGATAAGCAGGAAATGACAATAAATTTGCCTTTGTATTTAGAATCCACCCTGAATTATTCCAGATTAATTTTGAGAATTTAACTGCTAATATTGTTCAATAATTTTTAATTGATATCCCTAAATATAACTAATACATAATTTAACTAATGAATCTTTCAAAATTCCAAAATTTAATATTGGAAGCCTTGATAGTCGGCTCTATATTTATTAGTTTCAGATTTAAATATTATAAATTATTTTGTTGTAATTTCAGTCACTTTTGAATTTATTAATTTAGGAGTTATATATATTCTGAATTGTTCAGTTTCAATTTTGAAAGCATACAATTGTCTAGTTTTTTTTCAATTCTTCGAAATCGTAGAAATAGCCAGAATATTAGAATCTGCAATTGGTTATTCGATATTAATGAAACTTGGTAAAATTATAGTTCTATGTAAGAGATATTTTGGGTCCGGAGATTTTCAAAAATTTTAAATTTTTTCGGCGTTACGCCATATTGAATTTTTGGGTCGTTTTTTTTTAATGATCAAGATCTCGCAATGCAGAAGAGTTTCCATCCATTTTTTTATTGAAAGACAATTTATTAAAAAATCTTTGCATTCGAACTCAACAAAAATTCTAAGTGAAGTATTTCACGAAAAATTGAGTTATAAATTTATTTTAATTTATGTCGGTCAAAATTTTAAACTTATTTTACATTCTTTGGGCTTAAAATGTCTCTTATTATAGTACTCTAATTTTAGCAAGTTTAATAAAAATCGTACTACCACTTGCAGATTTTTATCTTCCTGGCGTATAGTTGCCCGATTGTTATATTTTTAATGCTTGAATTTGTAATTTTCAATTTCAAGTCTTTTAGACAGGCAAAGTCAATTCCAACTCAATAAATAATATTATCCAATTGAGAACTAGAAAAAGTTGTGAAATGTATAGTTCTGGGGTTTATTTCTAGAATTGATGTCTAAACAATTAGGAACATTTTAAGTTTGAGATGATTTTGGAACGTTTTAAACTACAAAATTTTTAGTTTTTCATACTTATTACTGAAATTGTTTAGCTTAGTTTATCCTTATGTTATGGTTTCTCAATGTGGCTAAGAGAAGACAATTTTTTATGGGCAATTTAATTTTCAATCTCTTTTTTAATAAAACCCCTCAATATCTTCTAGATCTTTTTGAAAACAGAAATGTGACTTTACCTGCTCAGTCTAGGCTTCGTGTAAGAAAAACGGTCCTTGCAGTTCCACGACACAAATCTTGTAAATTGCAAAGATCCTTTATAGTGAGGGGAGCGCGTCTTTGGAATAAGATACCTGAATCAATCAGACATGCACCTTCGGCTTATCACTTTAAAAGGCTTTTCTTTAACTTTTTTTTTAGTATTGATAATTCTACTCTTGAAATTTCGCACTTGTGAATCGTAAATTGTTTATGATTATTTTTCTAACTTTTAGTGATGTTTTGCGCCTTAGTATTATAAATTTAATCTTTACAACTTAATCCATGGTCTTATATTTGTTATCTTACAATTAAGTCTCCAGATTTATAATTATATCCGTTGTGCCAACCACTAGCTTATATTAGCATATTTTACTTATGTTCATTTTTATGTTATTTTATCTTTAGTCATATGTAATTAATTAATTTCCCTTCACCTACGTTATACTTGTCATTTGACCTGAGTTGAAATCTTTTATTTTTATTGTAAATTATATGTATAATTTGTTCCTTAGAGGGCTGTTTTAGCCCTAGGGACTTAATAAATAAATAAAATAAATAAATGGTTGTCTAACACAGAATTGTTATAATTCTACCCTCAAGTTAGAATCAACACTACTATAATTCGTAGTAATTTGGAAATTTTTGAATTTCGAACGGTTCAAATTACAATTGATCAATTTTGATTGCTTTAGGGGAGATCAAACTAGAGCAGATCATAATGAACCCACAGTATATTAATTGATTGTATGTAAATAATGAATACGATTCAATTAATAGTTAGGACACTATATGTGTTATTAAATTATAATTATAATTAATTATTCCATATATATTTGAGTTCGGATCATACCAACCCCCAGCAAGTCACATTTGCGGCAAGTCAATATTGCGGCATCTTTCATTTGGAAAAATTTTAATTGCGGGAAAAATTGTAAAAAGTGCTGCAAATCAGATATACGGTAACTCATATTTTGAAAAATGTATTCTACAAAAAATGGGCAAAAAGCAGCCATTCATATTCACAACAAGTCACATTACGGCATCTCTTATTCTCGCATATATGTGACTTGCCGCAAATGTGACTTGCCAAAATGTGACTTTTCGCAATGTGACCTGCCGGGGGTTGGCATGACTCAACCACGTTTATTTTTGCTTTTAAATTCTACTCTAGGTTCATTATCTACTGTAGGATGATCTTCCCTACATATTTACAATAAGGTCTTATATTAGACTTACTCAACGTTGAAGACTTACAATTCAATATTATTGAAATATTCTAGATGTTTTAATTTTTAGTTACGGACGGTACTTGAATTACGTAACATCTCAACGGGGGGGGGGGAGGGGTTGAGACATTTTGTTACGATTCTGTACGGTTGGGAGAAGGGGGTCCTTTACTCGTGTACGTAATTTTTGCAAATTCGCAAAAACTTTCTCCTGCAGATTATCTTTTTTCTTAAAAATGTTATTATTTGGTTAACAATTTTTTTTGTTGGGTTGAAAATTCAAGTCCTTTTGTATAATATTAACCTTTCGTTTAAAATTCATATTTTGTTGCTGATAAGTCAACTGAAATATTTTTTGGATGAAAAATATTTTTTCTGAAAATTTGTCTTTTTAATTTAAAAGTTCATTTTTTTTAGTAGAAATATTGAATTTTTCTAGAACAAAAATGCAACTGCTTTATCGAAGGAGAGTTGTAGGCGAGTCGTAGGCGAGCTTTAAACGAGCCGGAGACAAGTCGGAAACGACCCGAAGATGAGCCGATGGAAATTTCAGGAAGCCACAGCTTTTTGGAAAAAATTGAAAAATTTCCGGAAATTTGCCAAATTTCCGGAAATTTATGGAAAATTGCTAAATTTCTGGAAATTTATAGAAAATTGCTTAATTTTCGGAAATTTCAGGTATCCAGAAATTTATGAAATTTTTGGTAATTTATCGGTAATTGATGGTAATTTATCAGTCATTTATGGTAACTTATCACTTCGAGTCTGTCCAATCTCTATTCACTACTCACAATCAGTCTCTCAAGCGTCAAATCATAATGAAGTGAGGTTATTATTCCGGCAGTCCTGGAAAGTAAATCTGAATCGAAATGCGCAAGCGCAACAGCAAGAAAAAATAATCTGGCTGTAAGTGCGCAAGCGCAGCAGCTAGAAAATGTCTTTTTATAACTGCTTTTTACCACGGCTTTGGAACTGGTCACTTCCCGCACGCAATACATGCCTCCAAAAGCAAACATTTCGTGCGTACGTCACAAAAAAATAATTTTCTTCGTTTAGAATTTCACTTTTGTTGGGTAAAAATGTATCAGTTTCGTGAAAGAATGATTTTTTGGCTGAAGTCATATTTTTTGTTTGTAAACTCAATTTTCGTAGCGAAAATTCGTCTTTTAGCTTGATGGTTCAACAATTTAGGTAATATTTTCTTTCTTTAGCCATAAATCTTCATTTGTTGAAAATTCGTCTTTTTAGTTTTAAAAAACTTTTTCTTTTTTAGTAAATTTCATGTTTTTTGATTGAAATATAAACTATGACACTTTTTGTTGGGAATTTATATTTTTAGGTTGAAAATTCAACTATTATGTTAGAAATTTGATTATTTTGTTAGAAATTAAAGTATCGTGTTAAAAAGCCATCTTTTATAGTAGAAAAGACATTTGTTCTTCAAAATAAATCAATAAATTTGAACATTTTGAATTTGTATCCGAAATACTGTTTCATTCCGTTTATGGAAGATTCTGTGTTAAAAGTATTTCAAGATTTAAATCCTGGTATTTGAATACTAATGATCCAGGAAAATAAAAAATTAGAAAAGGAAAAATAAGGGAATTTGGAAAATGAAGTTCTCGGACACCCTGCCTAATTCTACTAGTAAAACATGTTTGGAAAATAAAAATTGCGTACAGAGAGATTCGGGGGGGGGGGGGGGGGGAACTCAACACTTTTTTACAGTTTTTTACAGGAGGGAGAGGGGTCTCAGAGAGGGCATATAACCCGCTACGTAATTTAAGTATAGCCCCTTAGTCTAGAAGGCTTGAATTTGCAATTTTGAGATCGAATTGAATCAATTAATTTTTTAATCCGAGAGAAAGGCGGGAAATGCTTAAATCATTGATGTCCAATAATGAAAACTAATAATTTGAAAATGAACACTTGAATCCATTGAATATTCAGCCATGGACACATAATGTAAAGTAAATGTTTGCTTAATTAATCGAAAGTTTGGATCACAGTTCCTGAAGTATCTCGTGCTGGAATTTCATAATATTCATTGTTCTTCCCGTATTTGAATCCGCATCACTCATTAGCGTTTGAGCAGAACGCATAATTCATTCGGACAGAACGAGAGGATGCTTTCTCGTTACATGTTTGGGTGCAATTTGTATGCAAGTACCGCGGATGAAGGTTCAGATGATTGAAATAGAAAGGCTAAATAAATAATTTCACGCTATTGTTATTTCCCACGCGTCTCGACAACTTTATTATTATGTTGAAATAGTCGCACTTCCATTCGAACCTGGTCAGTCCGAATGTATACTTCAGGAAAAGAGCACCCGTCTAGAATCTTCATTTCTAGATCTCCTCCAGTGTCGTGCATCATTTGAATTTTCTTTGCGAACAACAATTTTTGTTTCAAATAGAAAATAATAAAGAATGTGTTTTTCGAGTTTTTCATAATTCTGTGGTATAGGGCCGGAAAATAAAATACTTTTTTTATAGTGGTGCGTGAGCCTTGCAAAAAATACTTCTTCGAGAATATTGCACAATGAGACTTTTCTAAGAGCTCTTAGTGATTGTGATTCTGTAGCCAGTTTTAGTTTGAGCCTCGATACGTCAGAATGAGGGTCTCATGCTTTCTTGCGGTGAGTGATTTTTCTTTTCATTTTTAGTTTCAACTTTCAGTTTCACTTGAGCAAGATCATTCTTGGTTAGAAAAGCTGAGTTGGAAATATGAGAGATATAGAAAAGTAGCTTATTTGTTGATGAATTTTTATTTTACTCATTGTGTGGGATGTAATTTAATAATCGGTAGGTATTTTTGATAACAAATTATACAAACTGTATGATAGGATGATTCAAGGAAAATTACTTGTGAAACTAAATACACACACTAGCCTAAGCTGTATCTTTTTAGTCTACAAATTAAAAAAAAATTCAAGTTCTGATATTATTTAGAGACTATTAGAAGTTTGTCTTCTTCACTCATTTTTTATGGTTTCATTTCCTCAATGCCTTGAAAATGCATGTATTAAATTTGTATACGTACATAATTATACCATTTTATATTACTATCATTGTAAATAATTCCCAGGGTAAAAATCTGAAGTATCGAAGTGTTCAATCTTTGATTATCCAAGGTGTAAAAAATTTATGGTAATGTATAGTAAATATAGATAAAGTAGATTTGAAGTGTATCTGAAGTATATAGCTATGTAGTATGGGATATACTTTATTTATACTTCAGTATTTTTAAGTATAGGCTATACTTTCTCAATACTTAAGTACAGCTAAAGTATAAGCCACGAAATTCTTCTATACTTAAGTATGGTCAAAGTATCGGACATAGAATGGCACGAATGACAGCTCGACCGATAATATAAAATGTTCGCGATTCTAGTAATTTGATGTATATAACTATATATTTACATATATAATTTCAAATGAAGAGTGAAACAGCCACTGTAGGGTCCTGCTGAGAGCAACTGCCATCTAAACAATGTCAATAGCTCCCAGTAGAACCACGGTAAATCACACCTACGGCCGCGTCTCACAGCCGTGAGATGGGTGATCACAGGGCACGACGAAATCACAACGACAGGCAGGCGAAACCCTCGTGTGTCTTGAGGACACGAAGCGACCCAAGGATGAAAGCTTTCTGCATCCATCTCGCAAGTGCCTTGGCATATTTTTGGCACGCCAGTTCGTTTCTCGAATTCTTGGAGAACAATGTCAGGCCTCGAGTTCGCAACGGAGACTGCTGCCCAAAAATCGTAGTTCCAGAAAATTTGGCACTTCTCGTTTCGGACAATTGACTCTATATTCCTTGAAGCGTTCGGCAGGGCAGGGTCGCGAACAACACCGTAAGAGCAACAAAGATGGTAATAAAGTTCTCTTAGGGCCGCATTATGTCTATAGATATACGTCATTCCTGCGTGGGTCGGATACCCCTATAGAATGCGTTCTAGGTACTCAGCGTGTGCATGACACACTCTGCACGTATCACTGGGAACTTCTTGACATAAAATGCGGTCACGGTATGCTAAGGTGGTAATGACACCGTCCTGGCACGCAAAAATAAAACCTTCTGCACCTGAATTGAGTCCTAATGATTTGAGAAGAGCGAAAGTTTGCTCCTTCGACAAGGACTGTTTGTCTACATTTCTGTGAAAGTTTCCGTGCATATGCTTGTCGAGTAGCTGTTGGTGAAATTTTCCAACCTCTGCTGTCTCTACTTCGGCTTTCAGACGTGAAGCATCTAGATGGAGTAATGCACTTTTCTTACTTCTGATGTTAAAATTCAGGCTAAGGGTCTCGACCGCTTGCTCCGCGGCTTTGTAAAGGAAAGCTCCTTCGCCAATCATCTCGTGGTTCCTGACCATCTTTAGGAGAGGATCTCTGCCATTCGCAAAGATGTAAGCTGTACTTAGAAAATTCAGTTATGAAGACACTGGAGATTCAGAAGTCCGCGTCCGCGTTGACGGCGTGAAATGTACAATCGCGGATCTGACGAATTAATACGCAAGCTTTTATGCATATGCATGATTTTACGTATGGTGACATCAAGGGCCTTAAGCTCGTTCTTCGTCCATTGAACTACCCCAAACGAGTAGAGTAGAACCGGGACGGCAAGCCTGTTAGTAGCAAATACCTTGTTCAACGCCGACAGATTGGAAGACCAAATCCCTCGAAGAAGATTCTTGTATCTTCTTCGGAGAGACTGCCTCCCTGATGTTATGTCCTGAATGCGGCTTTGAGGCACGCACAGGTATTTATAGGTCTCTCCAGTATTAAGATGTCTAATAACACTTATGTCCACAAGCTCAGAGTCCTTGGGAACGCCAGTTTACTATATACTACTATATATTACTATTAATATATTATATAATGTATAATAAATACAATAAGAAAAAAAAAAAATATATATATATAATATATAATACTATTAACATTATTATTATTATACTACATTAAAATATATTACTGGGATACTATATATCTGGTATTCTTGGATACCGGGCGACCTCTCAGAGTATACAGCCTTATCCTTGCATGCGTGGCTCTGCAAGGATAGACGAACCCTTTTCCCTAGCTGCTCGTGGGAACAACAATGACAACACCAAACATAGTTGTAGTAAGTTGGGGAAGCCAATCAAGACGGAGTCAATGCGATTGACTGGCGGAATCTTGTTACTTTTAAGTGGACGGTTCGACTCAATGACGGCCTGCTAAAGTGCTACGATACCAGTATGGTCCCTAAACGAGAAGGTTAAATGGCACGACTGCATGCTCTGTGGTGCGAAAAACACCAAGAGCTCTCGCACTTTTCGCATCAACGTCTGCGAAACCATGCCGAACAACTCCGAAAAAGGGGTTATGTGAGCGGAGCGCCTACTCTACCGCAGCCAGAAGCCGGGTATAGAGAAAGAGAGGCGACACTGAGACCAACCGCGAACAGGCATCCAATATAGGAAGAAAGATGCTTCAGGAGCCGGAGAAACATCAACATTTCGGTTTCTCCCAAGCCCAAAGCTCTCACTGAACTGGATGATGAGCTTCGTGGAGATTTTTGCGAAAAATCCGGCCTCTGGAGATCAACTGTGGTTGTACAATGCAGCGAGAACTTTGGCAGATGCAAGCCGTAAAAAAAACCAACGGTTTGTCATAAGACAGAAAGACTACATAACATCTGGCAGGACTTTCACTGCCAAGGTTCGACAGTTCGCGCGCGGACTGCGGATCCGTTATCAAACAATCAAGAAGTCAAAGCCTCTGACCATCAGGCAGCATATTGTTGACAGAATACGAGTACTATCTAACGCTAGGAGAAGTCTAGAGCGGAGGGAGAGGTGGGTCAGAGAAAATCAACATTTTTTATCTGACCCATCTAAACTTTTTCAAGACCCTCCAATTACTGTCGACCATCTGCCCAAACCAGAGTAGGTTGAAACATCCTGGAGAGAAGTCTATGAAGTCCAACATCCACTTGAAGGAGGCTCAAAGAACATGAGTAGCTTCAAAGAGCTGTGCAATGTCCTCATAACACCTGCGGAGAAATGTCCACCTATCACTACCGAGGAGGTGAAAAAAGTATTAAGATGCATGAAGAACTATTCCGCTCCGGGACCAGATGGTATCAAGACCTTCTGATGGAAGAAGTTTCCTTCAACCCACCAGCATCTGGCCCGGATTTTCGCCTCATATTTAAAGCCGGAAGAGCCTATTCCGGAGTGTTTGGTGGAAGGGCGCACAGTGCTCCTGCCGAAGACGGGCAACATAGCTGACCCTATGAATTACAGGCCAATAACTTGTCTGGACACACAGTATAAAAGCTTCACAGCTATCCTAAATGGTAGGATTGTTCGGACAATTGGACCTGTGTCTCGCTCGAAGAAAGGCGTAGCAGAATGTCGGGAGAACCTGCTCATCGATAGATGTGTTTGTAAAGACCCAGCATCCTATCAACGATCTCTATCGATGGCCTGGATTGATTACCGAAAAGCTTTTGATTCAACCTCCCATAGACATATCATCTGTCTGTTGGAAAGCTTAAGGGTTCATCCACACATCGTATGGTGCATAGATAGATTATTGCCGCTTTGGAAAACCAGATTTACTATCTCATCTGGAAAACATCGTGTAATCACTAACAGTATCAACTTTCAGAGAGGTGTGTTTCAGGGCGATACCATGAGCCTTCTCCTCTTTCCCCTCACATTATTGTCACTATCTCTCGCACTTCGCCATACCGAAGTACATGGATGATCTTAAGATCTATGCTAGAAATCAAGAGAAACTACATCTAGCTTTGAAAATTATCCAAGAGTACACCCAAGAGATTGGAATGGAATTCGGGTTAGAGGAATGCGCGAAGGTTCATTTGAAGAAAGGAAAACCTAACGGCATCCCCGAAGATTCTGAGCTCGTTGACAAAGGCGCTATACGACACCTTTGCGCTGGAGAGACTTATACATACCTGGGCGTACCACAGAGCTGCATTTAGGACGTAACATCTATAAAGGATACTCTTCGATGCATATACAAACGTCTCATCCGATAGATATGGTATTCCGAACTGTCGGCGAGGAACAAACTATCTGCGACGAACATGCTTGCCGTCCCAGTAGTACTCTATTCATTTGGAGTAGTTCCATGGACGAAGGATGAGCTCAGATCCCTCGATATCGGGTCCCGAATGATTATGCACATGAACAGAAGCATGCACCTTAAGTATTGTGTTACACGACCTTACATCTCACGCCGTCAAGGTGGCCGTGGATTACTGAATCTTGAATGTCTTCGCAACAGGATTATTCTGGGTACACCTCATATAGTCGCAAATGGACAAGACCCTCTTCTTGAAATAGTCAGGAAACACGAAGAAGTACGTAAAGGGGCGTTTCTAGACAAAGCAGCGGAAGAGGCTGCTGAACTACTCGGCCTTGACTTCAATATCAGTGGTGAGCAAAATGCATCAAATCTTATCCATCTTGAATACTCACTCTTGAAGGCCCGGATTAAGAAAGCACAGGAGAAAAACTTCCGCGAACAGCTCCTCGACAAGAGGATGCACGGCATCTTCCACAGAAATGTGGGAGATCAGTCGACGTCGTATAAGCTGACGTTTGCTTTCCTTAAATCACCCGTATTGAAGTCGGGCACGGAGGGTCTTCATTTTGGCATGTCAAGATGGTGTCATTTCCACTCTAGCATACCGTCGCCACATTTTGAGCCAAGAAATTCCCGATGATAGCTGCAGAGCGTGTCATGAACACCCCAAGCATCTAGGACACATAATATCTAGTTGTTCAACTCATGCGGGAACGACCTACATCCAAAGGTACAATGCGGCACTAAGAGTGCTTTATTACCATCTCTGTCACTCTTGCGGCATTAGCTCGAATACCTCTATGCTAAACGCTCCTACAGAAATAGAGTCAATTGTCGAAAATGAGAAGTGCCGCATATACTGGAACTTCATATTTTCGACAATTGTTTCTGTTGCGCACTCGAGACCTGACATAGTTCTTCTTGACTTCGAGAAACGAACCATGATCGTTATCGAATTTTTGGTACCAGCTGATAAAAACGTCATAGCGAAGGAGAAAGAAAAGAAAGAAAGGTAAAAATACCTTATAAGGGAGTGGCGACGGCTACTCCCGGAATATTCTGTTAAGCTAATCGTCCTGATCATCGGCGCTCTTGGAGGTGACAAGGTTTCACTTGTTAATAGCCTGAAAAGCATCCCTGCATGTCAACAAAATGCTGAGACACTTGCAGGGAGAATGCAGGAGGCGGTCGTCCTTGGGTCGTTCCGTGTCCTCAGGATGCACGAGACTTTCGCCGGATCATCGTATCGAATTCGCGCAGACTGTAACCAACCATCTCACGGTCGTGAGACGTGGTTACAGCTGAAATTTCACCGCAATTTCGCTGGGAGCGGGTGCAATTTTGATTAGCACCCGCTCCCGGCGAAATCCTGCGGTTGTCCTTATGACAGACTTTTAACTATATATACTGTAGCAATACTTTTCCTATAGTTTAGATGTACTTTTTCTGTACTTCAAATATGCATTAAATACTTGAGCTATACATTACAGATATACTTTAGCTATACTTTAACAAAACTTCAGCCATACTTCAGCTATACATTCCCTATACTTTAGTTATACTGCAGATATATTTCTCAGATACAGTTTGGCAATACTTTATCTATATTTCAACTATACATCAGATTCATTTCATATATTTGAGCTATACATTCAATATACTTTATTCAAATATACATGAAGTATGGAGTAGTATCGCACACTGTAGAAACTATGGTTCCATTTTATTTGAGCATCATTTTTTTAGCGTCCTGTTATAATACCAAATCGTCTCTTTTTGAAGCCTTCGTTCGTGCTATTTTACTTTGCTAACTTCAGATTGAAAAGTGGTACGTACTAGCGAACTAAAATAATGCACAGGGCAATTGTTTTCATTTCTTGCAACTTCATGCTTAAGAGAAACAGAAAACATTTGAAACAGAAAAAATTTGATTCTCACCCCGGTCCTGTTTCGATCCAAAAAAGTTGTACTAAAACGTCGTTTAGTGGCATCAAAATAAAGTGGCATTAGAATAGAGCCACTTGAGACTATATTTCTGGAGGACTGTTTCAATACCGGAAACTAGCCTTAAAATGATACTTTTTTTTACAGTGTATTTTATACTTTTACTATACCATCTGAGACATGACTTCCATACATTTTCCAGATGTTTTCCTAGATCAATCCTATACCAAAATTTGTTTACCCACAATTACCGAATGAAATGAGTAATTAAATATTTTGACTATATTTAAGAACAATTGAGAATGATCAATGTTATCATTGCTATTGAAAATTATTATTGTGAAAAAGTGAGATAAAATGAATCATTCTACTGTATGAATAATAGTTTGAATTGTGAACTCTATATTATTCTATTTCAATCAAGCAGAATTTGTACTAAAGGCGGTTTCCGAGAAAATCGATCTCTGGTAGAATTGTTTAAAGTCGAGCTTCTATTTCAAGTAGAATGCTTTTATATGCTAAATTAATATCAAATTTTCCTACCACACTGCTGTCGAAATAATTGATGTTAAAGATGACTACTTTAACACAGAATGCATGGGCAATGCGCAGGCACTCTCCATATTTTAATTTGTAGTACTAAAACGCTCTGGTAGAGAAATTAAAAGAATGTGTCTACTTGTGCTGCTTGAAAATACAAATCTGTCAGAAAAATAATAAAATCTCTTCACCACGTACTTTCCTAGATAATCGAATGGAAAACATTGAAATTTTAATTACTTTCAAACGCATGAACTTCAAAGATTCGCGATCCGGCAACACTGTTCCCTCTCTCCTGCTTTGCTTTCTGTAGGAACTTGATACACTCACACTAGAGTGGTCCAAAAAAAGCGACTGTTTAAATGTTCATGGGCGCGTGGAAATTCGTATAGCCTAAGAAAAATCAGAATATGCCTATTTTTTTGTTTCTTTGTAAAGTCATTTTTCAGCCTGCTAAAAGCAATTGTTCCTCTTATGGAGTTTAACATGTAAAAATACAACTTTTTTTTCAAGTTCAATTTTTCATAAGAAGTTATGAACCAATTTATTCAATGTTGGAGTTATTTGTTCTCCGAGATTTCAAGATGCATTTTGTCGAGTTTTCATATTTCAGAAATATTATGTAACAATTCTACAACGAGGAGAAATCTACCAAAATTTCAATATTTGCAGAATTTGGTGAACGCTTTGCACGCTTTGGTGAAGTTAGTCTGAAGTGAAATTTTTACAGAGTATACTTTAAACCCCTCAGAATAAATTTGAAAAAGAACAACTGAAATGGTCAAAGCTTTATATTAAACAAAGGGGTTTGAAAAATGGGTAAAAGCTGATAATTTAACTATAGGTTCACCCGTAGGCTATACAGGTGAAGCGTTTATTGCGACTGTCATAAACGGCTAAGTCGAACCTATTCTATTGGAAATTCGAAATACGAATTGTCCCTAAACAGACTGGCAGAACTCGGCAAACCGGGTAAAGGCACGAACACGCCATAAAGTCATAAATAACTCATAACTTCTGAAATTAATCTAAAAATTGACACAGAGATGTCCAGTTTTTTCTCAAATTGGTATCCTATGCTACTTTTTGTTAAATAATTATATAATTTTGATACATTCCTTTCAATGTTTAATAAATTTCTATTTGTTTAAACAATTTTGGTTTGCTTAAGCAGTTTTTTCCGATAACTTTGAAAACATTAAATTAAATAAAATACATATAATTATTTTTCGGACTGTATAGTGTATAGGAAGAATATATTAATCATTTTTCAATTGTTAAAACAAATACAATTTGTTTAAACAATTACTTTACCAAAAATATTTTTTAAATCGTATTTTTTGAATTAAACATAATATTGAATGATTTCGAGAGTAATAAATTCTGCTAAAAACTTTATGTTATTGTTTTTACAATAAGTTATTGTTTTTTTTTTCAAGTTGAGTATGGATGGTTTACATCTTCATTGGCGCATTATCAAATAAATCGTCAAAGTCATAATAAAATTTGAATTATAAAAGTGTATTTATCATTGCTTTCTTCATATTTCTTTATAATTAGACTGCATTTGAAATGGATTTAGATTATGTTTTATTATAGTATTTTAAAGTCTTATGAATATCGATCTGACATACTACTCCTCGAAATATTTCAACATTATGTTTAATTCAGAAAATATGATTTAAAAAATATTTTTGGAAAAATAGTTGTTTAAACAAAACATATTTGTTTAAACAATTAAAGAATGGATAATATATTCTTTCTACACACTATACAGTCAGAAAAATAATTATATGTATTTTATTTTTTCAAAGTTCTCGAGAAAAAAACTGTTTAAGGAAATTAAAATTGTTTAAACAAATAGAAATTGATTAAACATTAAAAGTGATAAAATAAGTGCAGAATTTTTGATCATAACAATTATTATTCCAAATTAACTTTACAAAGCATTATATTTTCTACTTTTGTAATATCGTTTTCGACTATAAGTGCGAAGGAGACACACTTATACAAATTAATATTGCTGCTTCTCTTCGACCAAAAGCAGTTTTTCAGAGTTAGGGTGTTCAGGGGTTGGGTCATGTAGTCGGACTAAGCTGCTGACAATGGCACTTGAAGTTTTCAGTAATAAACTTTTAAGGCGTAGGCCTTTAGGTAGACAAACACATTAAGGACTCTTACCACACTGAAACGGAGTGAGAAGAAGCCTCCAGTTGCCAAGCAGGTGAATCCTTCGAGTGGACTCACAGTTTCATCACTTTTACATTACATTAACAAAATTTTTTAAAACATTTTAGCAAGCTGAAAAATGACTCTACAACGAAATAAAAAAATAGGCATATTCTGATTTTTCCTGGGCTATACGAATTTGCACGCGCCCATGAACATTTAAACAGTCGCTTTTTTTGGACCACTCTAACTCACACACACGTTTACACAGAGTTGGTCAGCGATGGTTAATTTCAAATTGCGACGTTTCAGGATCTACGAATTTGCCGCTGACATAGATTGGTGACTATACGTACACATGCACACAACGAATTCTAAGCCAGGAGCGCATTAAAATATTGAGTATGCGGGACCATGCAATTTTTTCAATACAGCATATAACGACAGGCGCCCCACGGGACTCCAATATTTGTACGAGTGTGGGACTCGGAAACTACCTTAAAATCTTTTCACATTAACTTACTTTTATACGCCGCAGGCATGATTCGGGCGTATTACGTGCCTGTTTTCAGGAACTTAAGTAGCCCTTTATGGGTCAGTGGTGGGAGCAGTACAATAATGACCTCATTATTGTACTGTACAATAATTGGGCCATTATTGTACTGCTCCCACCACTATCCACTATCCATTATAGTCCGCGTATCATTGGAGCATTAAAGAAATACTTATCGTACATGACAAACCTACAGATAAAGGGGGAGGTACAGAGGGGGGTCGGGGTGGGTGGGGCGTGATGGGGGGGGGGGGGGCGTAAATTTTTGAAATTTTCTAAAAATTTGCAAATTTTGAAATTTTTTTGAAAATTTCGGAAATTTTGGAAAATTTTTAAAAATTTTGAGAATTTGAAAATTTGAAAATTTTTAAAAATTATAGAATTTTTAACAATTTTTGAAAATTCAAGAAATTTCGAAAATTTTTCAAATTTTGATAATTTTTGGATATTTTTGGAAATTCAAGAAATTTTTGAAAATTATAGATATTTTCAAAAATTACTTAAATCCCCCAAAAAATTTTAAATTTTCAAAAATATCAAAAATTTTCAAATTTTTTGAAAATTTGTAGACGAGCAAATATCAACCGGCTCTGTAAAAATCTTGTTAACCGGCGCTAAAAGTGAATTGTACCGATTCGACTCGCCACGTCAGACCTCCCCTGTGATACATGATAATCAGGGGCAAAAAACTTGGAAATCATGCCCTTGGTGTATAAAGTATAATGTGCACCATGGAACTACGTCGGTCATTACGCCATGTGTGTTTGCAATACTCGTCTACGACTTGTATTGCAAACGCACACGCGGCGTATAATAACCGACTTAAGTTCCTTGGCGCACAATGTACTATTAATTATTTTGCGAGGAAAATTTGTATTGAAAATCGCGACTGCAAGTTATAATTTAGATTCGAAGAATGTCACGTGCTTGTAAATGTTAAAAGTGAATTCTGAACATTATTCCGAATTATAAGTGGAGAGACGATAGATTATATTTCAGACATTTTTGATTCAATCCGTATTTCTTGTTCGATTTGTAAATTGGATTTTAAATTTACTGACAATGTTAGTTTTTAAATAAATGTATATCTGTTTTAATTACGTTGTTTTTTCATCAAGAAGGTTATTACTATTAATAATAAATCACTTTCTAATAAAAAAAACAATTATTCCACAGTTTGGAGCACTTTTGCTTCACGTTGCTATTGCTGAAACCCAGATCCCAAACAGGTATGTCTTTTTCAATATATATTTTAAAAGAACTAAAATAATAATAGATGGTTTTCTTTACTTAAAATTTTGATAGAAGAATTTCGCTAATTGAATATAAAAACCTTGTATATTTTTTAAACTCAAGTTCGTCATTTTTTTAAAGATTTCAAGTTAAAATAAGATATATATTTGTTTTAGCCGTTTCCTGTATGAACATATATATGAAAAAATTGATTTGATTTTGTGCTTAAAATCTTTACCTGTTTGGATTTCGTAGGAAAAATATTTGCTATTCTTAACATCAAAAATATTTAGAGAAAACAACATTTTGAATGTGTTTTAACTTATCAGACCCAATTTTAAACCGTTCAGCTTTTGTAATATTCGAAAAATATTTTTCGTATATATACGGGTGTCCCAGACTCAAGTATCCGGACTTGTATGGCTCTATAAAAATGAAAATAAAATAAATTGAAAATTGCTTTTCCAAAAATCAGTTGAAGTTTTAGTTTTTGAGTTATAAAATATTTAAGCTGGACCAATCAGAAGCGCGGTATAAACAGTTGTGCGTGCGTGAACGTAGTGTAGTGACCGCTGTTTTAGCATCGCTAACCCCACATCAGCGCTCGCTTCAATAACACTGCGTTGGATCGAATATTTTTTCCAAAACGGTGTATACAGTTGCAGTACCATGTCCTAACTTTCCTGACGGCTGACATTGCCTGATATTTTGACAATATTGGTCCAGCCGAAATGTTTTATAACTCAAAAACTAAAACTTCAACTGATTTTTGGAAAAGGAATTTTCGATTCATTTTTGTTTTTGTTTTTATACAGCTATATAAGTCCGGACACTTACGTCTGGGACACCCTGTATTATCTCATCAAATTGGGCATTATGATTAAAAATAAACCCATGAATTTGTTACAAAAGTACCACCTTTTTGAAAATATTTTATCGTGGCAGATACGATTAGATTTCCTTATTACTTATATCCTCTATAAAATGAAATATTTTTGTATGAACACGGACAAAATCTTTTGTATTCAATCATTTCCCAACTTTTATTACATTAAATATTTACAAAATACTTTACGTATCACATAAAAATTCAACTATTTTTTATAATTTCGAAATTTGCGGAAAGAGATACATTTTCATCAAAAAATTTTAACATTTTACTGTATTAAAAAAATTGGATCATAAAATATTATGAAAATGAGCATTAAAAGTGGAAACTAAACAGTAATAATGTAATGATATTGAACAGTTCAGAACTGGCTTATCCCTCCTGCTCGTGCAATAAAAAAAAATATTATTGAGAAATTCTAACACTTTTTATGAATTTTCAGACCCGAAGAAGTCACAACCGAGGGAGCAATCACACCTCGCAACGTGAGTTCCACCCCAGAGAAAAAAATCGAGGAGCAAAAATTAAAAGATCCTGAGGATTCCGATAAACCCCGAAATGTACGAGCCACGAAAGGGATATCTTCCTTTCCTTTCTTCTCAGCTGATAATCTCTGGGCGCCTCTGGAGACCTTTGATAAAACTCCTATTTTTTTCGAACATTCCTTGGAGGATAAGGAAAAATTAAAACTCGTTATTATAGAACCCTTTCTTCGAGTAAAAAAGGTACAAAAGGGCTTCTGGGGTTGGATACAAAAAATCTTCAGCGAAAATAAAGAAAAGAAAAAGGGCACTGGGCCTCTTCTTGGGCCCATTAAGGTTCCTGGTTTGGGAGACCATGTCTACATCAGAGCAGTCGAACCCATCGAAAATGAATCAGAACGAATTGTTATTCATTTAAAGATGAACGAACATGCACTTGGATCTTCAGAAAAAGAAATCAAATCGGCGAATCCTTTGTCTTCGGGAAGCTCATTCGGTAGCTCTTTCGGCAGTTTTGACACTCTTCATGGATTGCCCATGGAAAGTTCTAGTATCCAGACTATTTATGCGCCCCATTTTTCGAGTGGGGAGGTAGGAGATTTATTTGATAAGACTCATTTATCGGCTTCTCATCCTTCCTGGACGACATTTGGTTCACCTCCAGTGAGTTTTCCTTCTGAAACGGAAGACATTTTCTCCAGTCCCAGTTTCTTTAGGAAACATTCCACTGAATCTGAAGGGTCTGCATTTTCTGGATCTTTACTCAAGGATGCTGAGATTCCTCAGCAATATGCTGCTTGGGTGAGATGAATTTATTATTTTCAATCTGAAAAATTTTGGAAAATATATAAAAAGGACGTTTAGAAAGTAGATTAAAAGTAGCTGAAACAATTAATAATAATAATTATCTCCGAATTCATTCACTTTGCCCACATTAAAGCTCCAATGTTTCCGCTAGCTTTCAGGGCTTTTTTTGTTTCGCGGCATTTTCTGTCCGGCCAATTTGACAGTTTATTATAGCATACGTCAGTTTTGCATCATCTCTAACTTAAGAAAGCATTAAGTTATTCCGCTTGCATGGGAATGCTACATTATTGATATTCAAGTTATTACTTTTACACTTTAGATTAAAAATGATAAATTATGATAAATGGAAATTATCAATTTTTGAAGACCTAGTTTCACGATCCTTATTTAAAAATTCTTCTATTTTAAACCACGTTTGGAATTTTTTAATTCTGAATGCTTCACGTTTGCTTTAATTAATTTCGAAAAATGCCAATGACCGAATCCATTTCAAATCAGGCAGGTTCTACACTTGAAGTTGCTGAATCTCTCGGGGACGAAATATGTTGTTTTTTAGAGGAAATTAGGCGATACGTATTTTTGCGATTTGTGAAACAAAATTTTTTTACAGAGTTATGCGTATTTGAATTTTTGCGGAAATAGTTTGCAAGTTTAACGCATTTATGATATCTTGTACCATTTCCGAGAAAAATTAAAAAATTCAATTTTCATAAACAAAAAATTGTCTTCATTCCTGGCTTATGGAAATACCCACCATTTTTGTTGAATATTAAAAAAATATATACGTTCATATGAGGAAAACTCCATGTTAGTTTTACGTGGGCTAAACAATTTTTATCATCAAAAAATTATTTTTCATAAATTCGAATTTTGAATTTTCCTGCTGAAACAATTTAAGTTACAAAATGAATGTCAAGACAAGAAATTTTTTGACTGGAAAGTTTTTATATTCAATATGTTTAAATATATTTCACACCTATCCAGGTATTTCTCAATAATGTATAAAAACTTTATCTGAATATTAGTTTAAAAAATAAATAAATAATACCTGGATAAATGTGAAATGAAATAATTTCAAAATTCGAATTTATGAAAAATAATTTTCCGATGAAAAAAATTGTTCAGCCCACGTAAAACTAACATGGAGTTTTCCTCATATGAAGGTATATATTTTTTCAATATTTAAAAAAAATAGTGGGTATTTCCATAAGCCAGGAATGAAGACAATTTTTTGTTTATGAAAATTGAATTTTTTTATTTTTCTCGGAAATGGTACAAGATATCATAAATGCGTAAGAGAACTTTTTGTAGAACTTTTAAAAATGTGCAAACTATTTCCTCAACATTTTTTGTATCTGTTGTTGTTTTCAAGAAAAATGCGAAAATTTGATTTGATGAAAAAAAATTCTTCTGCCCACAAAAGTTATTTAGCCCGCATTAAACTCACAAGATATTTTCCTTATGATAAAACAAATTCAACAAAAGATCGCAAAAATACATATCGCCTAATTTTCTCTAAAAAACAACATATTTTGTCCCCGAGAGATTCTGCAAATTCAAGTGTAGAACCTGCCTGATTTGAAATGGATTCAGTCCAATTTGAAATGAAATAATTTTTTACGTTTTTAGAATAATTAAACTTCTAAGATTCGCAGTATTTAAAATCCTTCAATTTTGACAAGCGAATTCTGAAATAGTTCAATTCTCGAGGCCTTGAAACTAAAGTTGTTTAGCTGCAAAAGATTAGATTCGCAAATATTAGTTTTTGAAGTTTCTCAATTTTTAAATGGTCAATAGGGAACGTTACAATTGTTTATGTATAGTATGTTATGTTAGTGCTGTTACGGAGACAAAACTAATTAAAAATATACAGTTTCTTGATGCTTTTTTCGAATCATTGAATTTGTATGAGCATTAAATTGGAACTTGATCAGTTTTTGAGGTTTCCAATTTTAAATTGCACTGTGTCATTTCACTATGATACTATATTCTTTGACAATTTCTAAACTTTTAGAATCAATAAAAAAATTAAAATAGGAAATATTTGAAGATTTCTTGAAATCTTTGAAATCCTGTGAAATCCCTTGAAATCTTTTAAAATATCTTTACATCCTAAAGGTCCTATAATATCCTTTAAAATTATCTAAAGTGCTTTAAAACCTCATGTAATTTTTCTAAACCTTCAAACTTATTAAAATCATTGTAAGTTACTTTAAAATAAACTAAAACATTTCAGATCCTTTTGAAAATTCCTTTAAATTTGTCAAACTACGTTGAAATCTTCAAAATCCTTTGCAATCTTTTGGAATCGCTTGAAATTCTTAAAAATCTTTAGAAATCTTCTAACTCCATTTAAATTTCTCGATTCTTGTGGATCAGTTCTTTGAAATTTATTCAAATATTTTTAAGTCCCTTGCAATCCCATTAAATTACATGAAATCTGATGCTATTATTTTGAATCTCTTGAAATATTTGAATTCCTGTAAAATCCTTTGAGATCCTGGGAAATTTATATCATATCATATCTTATAAATCCTATGAAATTCCCCCAAATCTTTCATAATCCAAAGACATTCTTTAAAACCGTGTATTAAACGAAATATTTGAAATTATATTCAATTCTTTGAAATTCTACGAGATCACTTAATTCTTGTGGAATACTTTGCAATTCACAGAAATACAGTAAACTTCCACTTGGTTAAACCACCAATTATTTGACCCCCCCCCCCCCCCTACACGCACTTATTTGAACTTGTCACCTCCTACCACGGTTCCTGTACGGGCTGTACAGTCACGCTCACATCAGTGCCTGGCCAATTGGAAAAAAATAGGTCCGAAGAGTGGGTTGCTTTGAATTGAGTATTTTAGCATGACGACATGGGAATGCAGACAACTTTTTCGAGAAAATATGCTAAACGTGAAAGTCAGATCGATTTGATCAGAACTGGGTACTCTAACCTCAAATTTCAGATAGTTGATTGTATTTCGCGAAACACTTGAAACACTTGAGAAATATTACTATTTAGCAGTACAATGTCCTAACTTTCCTGACGGCTGAAATTGCTACCAATCTTATTATTATACATTTGAAAACTGTTATTATGCAGGCCTTTATAACTTACTCACTTTTACGTTTATCATACTTTCTTCAAAAATTGTCTGCACTCCCATGGAAAGAACTATATGCTAACCTTCCAGATATTTCCACTGCGCAAATCGGGACAGTCTGAACCGTTTCCACTTGAAATGCATCACATTGCGCAATCTTTGCATGTGAGTACCCGCGCACTGTGTATTTTCCCCTTCGCTGCTGGTGTTTTTCATGCAAGAGTCACAACCATCTGTCAGTTGAAAATTTTTGTAAAAAAGCAATGCTGTTTTCTTTTAAGAAATTTTTTAATAATCTTTGGTGGCTCATTTTTCGCTAATAGAATATGTAAAATGTCACCACAAATTACTTGAATTTTATCAGTTTTGACTTGAGGAGCAAAAAAGCTCAAAAACTCACTCAAGTTGATACTCATTCCCACATTCTAACATTTTTCTCAATAAGCAAAGTGTAAATTGTTCAAATGTATGTTCGTGCTGATAATTAGAAAATATAAAAAATGATTAGATATCAATTATTCTTTCTGTCTCCTAGTTATGTACATTGATATTTCATCAAATTTTAGTGATGAAGAAACTTTTTAAAGCCTTTTCAAAGGAAAATTTGTTTCGAAATATTATTTCTGGTGCCCAGGTTTCAAAATTTTTATCTCATCTCTGTTATATATAAGTACTTTCTCTATTCTATGCGAAATATCCCAGAATTTCAGCAATCTTTACAAAAAGTATTTAGGGGTACAATTATGCTCTTATGTTTGTCGTTTCTTAAAAAATTGTACATTTTATGACTTTTATCAGACCCAAATAATTATTTTTTAGTCGGACACGAAATGAGTTTTCTTCTTCTTATTAGCAACAGTTTTTATTTATAAGATATTTCTCTGAAACTCATACCTCTAAAAAATTTCGAAGTAAAGTTGCAGGGATCACAGCCCAAAAGTAGGTCAAGAATAGGGAAACAGGGAAATTTTTTTCACGAAACAGGCGGAGAATATTGTTTATTTCTTTAATTATAAATGATCTTCTACTTTTAACGCTCAACTTACAATTTCAGATGAAAAAGTTATATATAATTTATATATAGTGGAGAAAAACTGATATTTCTCTTTTGTTTTCCACAGAAAAATTAAAAAAACAAATGAAAAATATCATTGCCTTGTCCACTATATACATATAGAACTTTTTCACCTACGATAGTAATTTAAATCTTGACAAAATTGAGTCTCCATTCGTGTATTTTAGAAGTTCGCTCGATACTTGCAGCATGTTTTTTTAGAAATTAATAAAGTGTGAAAATGATTGTACCCATTACCCTATTAGACCTAGAAACTGTAAGCATCATTTGAAAAATTCGGAAATTTATCTCATAATTAGAGCCAAGCAAAGAAAAAGTTATTACTTTGGTTATCCAGGACAATTTTTCTATTAATGAGGACGTTTTAAATATATTTTCTGATGTATTTCAGTTTGAATTGAATAAAATTCTCCTGTGCAGGCAAGGAAATTAAACCAAAATTTTTTCAGGAACAATTTTTGTAATAAAAAATGAATTAGGTTGGCATTTTCATATAATTTCAAAGAAGGACTTTTTTATTATTCCCATAAAAACTTTTCAGAACCTACATCATTGAACATTACTGTAATTCACAATGATTAACAATCTCAAAACAAAACAGAAGATATTATTAAATTCCAAATTTGTATTGGCTTTTTTCGAATGTCAGAGGAATAAACTTTTTAGCTCTGCCTTTTATATACCATAAAAAGTAGGGCCAAAATTTCGACTCGGGGAGCAAGCGCAGGGATGCCAGGCAGAGGCAGCAAATGAACATTGCTTGATAAAAAGAACCTAAGGACTCGCGGTAGAGGTGGGGGCCTCTCCAGGGTTCAATTAATTAGTTAGGTGCGTTTCGAGACCGTTCAACTAAGTGGAAGTTTACTGTATTATGAAATTTTCGATATCTATTGATAATCGTCAAAAATCAATTGAAATCCCATAAAAATCCTTTGAAACATTCGAAATTCTCTGAAGTCCATTGGAATTATTGAGAATGCCACCAAACCTTTCGAATCCCGTGAAATCTTTTAAAATCCTAATTAATTTCAAGAAATTCTGTGCCATCTCATAGAGCTATTTGAATTCCTCAACATCTCTTGAAATAGTTTAAATAATATCAAGTCCTTTGATTAATTTTGATGAAATTCCTTGCACTGGCTTAAAACCTTTCAACTCTTTTGAAGTTTTAAACATTCCTTAAAATAACTGAAATGTTAAAAAATTCTTGGATTCCCTTAAAACCTATTCAAATACCTTGCAATCCTTTAAATCTACTAAAACTTATAATAAATTAAAATTTAAAATTTAAAGATTTTTCGGGTTTCAATCGTGTGCGAAACTATGAATGTTGCCGACGTTTCGTGAACATTGCAGTTCACTTCTTCAGGGCTGACCTGAAACTGAAGTTTCAGGTTATGTTGTTCTTATATATGTATTCTCTACGATGCCTGTGATTGGCCAGAGTGCCCCATGGTGGGGACTGCT
>CAKNXH010001592.1:465661-498723 GCA_932178445.1 Andricus quercusramuli
ATTTTGTTTCCTTTATTAATTATAATGCCATATTACTTTACCATTACTTTAGCATTACTTTACCGTTACGCTGTAGCGTAATGTTTGCGTTCGGCCGGTCCGCCAGGGTTGATATATTAATTTTAATACACATGGGTATATTAATATATAATATATAATGGAATAGAACATACTTTGGATCACCTTCTTAGGTTCTCAAAATAAAAGACTTGATAGCTGTATAATTTTTGGTTGAAAGGATTTGTTATTAAACAAAACTAAATATTAAAAATTAAATTTTTTTGATTTGGAAACGTTCTGAAGTATTGAACATTTTTAAACTAATTTAAAATAATACAATTTCGAATTTAAATGCTTAAAATCTTGGAATTTCAAATATTCCGAAGCTATTTTATTGTTTGTATTATTCATTGTTTAAAGTGTGCGCCCAACTATCACCCTTAAGCAAGGAATGTATTTTGCGAGTCGAGATCATGTCCAAATTAATTAGTTAGTCGCCGTAGGTTTGAGAGTGTAGTTATAAAGTCAGTCCCATCACAACTTTGATTATTGAAAGGGAAGTGCGGGTACAGAATTGGAACCGACAGAGTCATTGTTGGTGTTGTATACTGAGAAGGTCACTAGCCTTCAGCAGGGTATTAATGAATGGAAGTTCATATGGCCGGCTCCATTTGCCCATTCCCGACCTTCCTCTAAGTACGACACCAAATTTTCAACAACAAAACCAATTTTCATTCAAGAAGTAGATTTCTCAATCAGATAATTATAATTTAATATTAATTGATATAATTCCCGGAGACAAATGAATGTTTAAGTGTAGATGTTCAAAGGGTAAGATTGTACCGCCTTACACGCAGATATTCATGTCGTGCATCTACTATCTTTTTGAGTTGTTAGGCGTAAAAATATTTTCATATTGAACTGGAACACATCTAGATGTTATAATCGTCCGACCGCATGCGCATCGCGCATTGGAATTTCACGACTATATTTTCGGCTCTGTTCTCGATATTGCACTTATAGAATATTACAATTCTGAAATATTTTCAAATGATCAAAATTAGCTATCCTTAATTAAAATCGGATAACGACTTTTAGCTGTCTGTTGAAGATTTTGAATTACAAATATTGAACATAACCTCAACTTGACATGATGTATCATCTGATCGATATTTCATAACCTTTATTTTTTTCGTTTATGTATGAACATTCAAGTTCAATTTTAAATTTACAAATCAGTTATCGATTAATTCCTTAAATGAACGAAAATAAGTAAACTCCTCAATTATTTACAACTGTTGTTTGACATAATCATCATATAATGTTTTCAGATATTTCAGTTGAACATTTTGGATGTTACAGAGTAACATCACACTTTTAATATCTACAGATACTACCTTTGAGCATCTAGATTTCTGCCCTATAGTTAAACATAAAATATCGTCACGCTAGTGGCAACACCAACTATCTCATTTTTTCCAAGTTTTCAGGAGAGCCAAAAACTGATTTTGCGGCTGTCTAGAATGTCATATGTCACTGTTAACAAAATCACGATTTACGCGCTCCCTGTTGCCCATATGGAGAAACTAACTTCACCATTCGATTCCCCGCCAAATTCAACTTTAGGAACCGTTCTTAACTCAAAACGGCCAAAAAATGAGATAGCTGGTGTTGCCACTAGCGTGACGATATGGTAACCCTGAGCATCTACTTATTACGTTTAAACATCCATTTCTCTTCGTGTTTAGTCATCTTTGAAGGAGCCGAATATGGCCTTGGATTCCCTTCATATCTAAGTTACACTTTTAGTTTCGCGGTTAATAATAATTTAATAATTAATTAAATATAATAATTAATTCAAAAATAAATGCAAATACGAATTTATATTTTCATTTCTGTTCACGTTGAAACAGAAGAGGACCGCATTCTTCGAGAGGACGTGAGTAAATGATATTAAGGAAATTCACTTGACAGTTCGACACAGTCTAGTGTCATGTTACATTTTTGTCTCTTAGAAGACAACCTTTACAGATATCGGAATTCTTTATTTTTAATTTCTGTTTTAACAAGGTATAGTTGGATTTCCAAACCAAAGAAAACATCAATTTTCAACAAAAAGGACGACTCTTCAACAAATGTATTGAACTTCTATTTCTCAAATAATTAAAATAATAAAGAAGGAACGCTCTGTATCAATAAGTATTGTTCATTAAACTTCAAGCTTTTATTATATAGTATTATTTATGTATTATACAGGGTGTCCCACACTCAAGTGTCCGGACTTATATGGGACACCCTGTATAGTAACAAAAATAATGAAAATTTTCTGCCAGTTTCTTGTCAGAAGATTATCTAGTGTAAATCAGTATCTACTGTAGGGTGGTTTCCCCTATCTACTTCTAAATTTGTACAATCACAAACAAAAAATGGAGGGGAAAAAATTCTGGAGAACGGTGGCTTTTATTTAATGTCAAGGCTTTCTAATCTCGCTTTATTCAAACTCAAAGCTTTGATGTATAAATGTTTTCATATGAATGGGTTCACCGTGTGTCTCGACTAGCTGCAATCCAAAAGGGCTTTCATCTCCCGTTTTTTTCTAATCTCATTTCTGTGATACCACATGATCTTTTTGAGACCGAAATCAGTGAAATTTCTAGGGGGGGGGGGGGGCGGGTTGCATGAACTGGATGTTTTATTTTTCCTTCGAAGTTATTATGTATATTTTCATGGAAATAACTCCAAACTGTATCTTCTTTCACTCAAATATGTTAATTTTCTTATGTTCTCAAAATGAAAGACTTGATAGCTGTATAATTTTCGGTTGAAAGGATTTGTTATTAAACAAAACTAAATATTCAAAATTAAATTTTTTTTGATTTTGAAACGTTCTAAAGTATTGAGCATTTTGAACCTAATTTAAAATAACACAATTTCGAATCAAAATGCTTAAAATTGTGCAATTTCAAATATTGAAATCATATATAGCAATATTATGTTTTGTATTAACTTTTTAACTTTTAGCTTACCATTCTCAACGTGATATCTTGAAATTGTTCGATTTTTAGAAGAAGATTTTGAGTTGAGAATTGTCTTGCTTAAAATTAAAATAGATATCTCAGTAATTGAATAATTTTCCTTCTTATCTCATATCTACTTTTTTGATATATTTCGATTTAATTCGACCCCAGGAACTCGGAATTACAATTTTTTCCAATTGTCCATATGTGTGGATACCAGTACCGATTTGTAAAGTTTGAAAAAAATGGTTTATTCTTTTTATATCAGGAAAACTTTCTGGATATTTAAAATGTAACAATACTATATCCAGTGTATTTGTTCGCGTCTTCGAGATGCAACAATCGACTTATTGTTGAACCTTTTATGACCCACCAGGACCGATTTATGAAGTTAAAAAAATGGTTGTATTCTATTCATATGAGAAAAACTTTGTTCATATTAGGAATACTGCTGTACTGTATCTGACATGTTTGTTCGGTCTTGGAGACACGTCAAATGACCTATTAATGAATCTTCCATGACCTCTTATGATCTAGCAATGTTAATTCATAAATTTAAAAAACATTATTTCCATCTTGTTGATATGCGGAAAACTTTTGTAATATTGAGATTACAACAGCAATGTATATGATATATTCGTTCGTGTCTTCGAGACACATCGATTGCCCAATTATTAAAGATCCTTTCTTGACCTGCCATAATCTACCAATATCGTTTTAAAATTTTCAAACAAAATCATTTACTTTTTTCATAAGAGGATGTTTTCAATCTTGCGAATATAACAGAATTGTGAAGCATTGTAACATATTGATGTACTTCTTCGCGTTTTCGAGACGCGTGCATTAACCTATTGATGATTTTTCGATTACCAATTTTGAGCAATAAATAGCAACTTAGAAATTAAAGAAAGGTCACATTGTTTATATGAAGAATCTTTTCAAATTGCGAATAAAAAAATACCGTAAGTTAAAAAGTTGTTCTTTGTATTTCATTCATTGATTGAAATTTTAATTGACCCTCTGCGATGTTCTGCAAATAAACTTTTCGGTAAGACAAAAATATAAGCTTGAAAAATATTGAATGTATCATTTTTTTTGTTCGAAAAAAACCTCCCTCTATGAGGAATCAAATTTATTTGATACGTATGAGGGAACAAATTGCTCATGACATAAACACAAATAATGGCACCCATGGTGAATACAGCCATATAGTACTTCATAGCGGCATCCTTATTTTAGAATGCTAACAATGTTATAGTTCTGAAGTTTGATGTTGAAAGTTAAATGTTTAATTTTTGTTCTTCATAAGTTTTGAGTTTGCAATTAAACTTGCAGTGATTCAATTTTGGAAATTGTTACATTTGAATGATTTAAATATACTTAAAATAATTAACATTTTTGAGGATTGGAGTGTAAATAAGTTTTAGTATCACAGTTCTTGGTGACTAAACCTTCACTCAGTCTTAAGTAAAGTTCGGATTTGATCAATTATATGCAATGTTTATCATTTAAAATTACTTTTTATCACGAACTTTTTCTGGAATATTTCAATTTTAGAGGTTATTATTTGAAAATTTTCCATTTTGAACGATGTAAATGACAGTGAATTTAGGTAGTCTTTGATCTTAAAAAAATTTACCTAATCAGCTTTACTGTTCAATTATAACTTTTCCATATAACAATTTTAAATTCTTGAACTTCAATAGCTTTGGCTTTGAAACATTCAATTTATTGCTTAATTTCAAATTTCACTCGCTTCCAATTATAAATTATTCAAACTCAAATTATTTCAATTTTTAACTATTTTCATTAGAAATAATACAGCTTTAATTCCTTTGAATTTTAAATGATTCAATTTTCTAAATTATTATCTAAAAATATTTAAGGTTTAACATTTTGAAATTGCCCTTCTTTCGAAATTCTGATCTAAAATCATTTAATTTCGAGATTTTTGAATTCAAAATGTAATTGTTTGATTTTAAATGCTTCGAATTAAAAATGATTCAGTTTCAACTCCTTTTTAATGATTTTTTCCAATGCGAAAAATTTTAGCCTGAAATTTTTTATTTTGAGAGCTTCTGATTAAAAATTTTTTAATTTAAATACTTTCGAATGTATTCCAGCTAGAAAGTTTCGAAAGTTGAATTTTTTAAAGAAGAAGCTTTTGAATGAAAATTTGAGATTTGAAATTTTTATATTTATTATTATCATATTTATGATGAATATTGGTTTGTAAATAACTCTAATAGTCTTGAATGATTTTGTTTTTCTAAAAGTCTTGAAATTATAAACTATTTTCAAATTTCAATGTGTCGAAATTAAAAGCACGAATATTGAAACAATCTGTTGAAAAAATCC
Organism: Andricus quercusramuli; assembly: GCA_932178445.1. NCBI lineage: Eukaryota > Metazoa > Arthropoda > Insecta > Hymenoptera > Cynipidae > Andricus > Andricus quercusramuli. The sequence continues at coordinate 471,037 of CAKNXH010001592.1, forward strand.
ACAATGTTCTAGAGTTTTCCTTAATTTTTCCGCTAGTTGGAGGTCAGCCCAACCGTGAAATTTGCGCACCTTTTGAGCAAGTCGGAGTATTTTCAAGAAACAGGTAAACCTGAAACTCTAAAAAGTAAAATGTCTTAAAAGCGCTACACGCTCCACTGCTTCTTCATCGCGAGATGTGCGTTTTTTCTTATTCTGCTTTCCATTTCTCTGTGATTTCTCTCTTTAATTGCATTTATATACATCTGACTACCTTCATTTTGATAAAACCTCAAAATAAATAATATTCAATGTCGAAATCACATTATGTGCATAATGAAATTCCATCAAAGGCATTCCATTCTATCTGTATCCTCATTCATACACAGGTATATCTTCTGATTGTCAAATCAACACTGCACCGGAATAAGCTTCTCCAACCTTCCATAAGTCTGTTAGAGAGTGAAAGGATCTAACATCAAATGTAAATTTCAGTTTTATAAACCACCGCGTACGTTCTGTTACTCTTTTCAGTTCAAGACAATTGGTACTTATATTTTTTCACGGAAACATTTATAATCGTCATTATGTATATCTCTAGCAGTGTTTGACAGAAACGCGTTATTTTTGTAGCGCCTTACCCGGAACATTACATTTTCTTAGTAACGGTGAGGGTAACGCGTTACTTATTTAAAAAGTAACGGTAACGCTAACGTTTTCCAGTTTTCGGGCAAACACAATGTAAAGTAGCTTATGTTAGTGAACGCTACTTTACGAAATATGTTAATGGTATTTATATTATTTATACTACATTATATTTCGCGATAACGAATCAGAAGACATATTTAAATTATAGTAGTATATATCTCTAGATATAATAAGACTATAACAACCAACCCATTTTCTCCCATGAAAATTTGCGTGGAGTGAACAAAAATAAATATTTTACTAAAAAATTCTAATAGTATGGCAATGTTCTTTTCGACAACAAGAAAACAACTCAAAATATTGTGAAATCGGAGAATATCTCCTGCTTCAAATTATATTAAAATTTTTCACTTTGAGATCTTTTTAGATAATGTTAATTCAAAAATTGAATGAAATTCATATGAAAGGAAACTTCGGGATGTAGATATTCTTAGTTCAATGTCTGAGAAACAACGAACTGAAATTTATGAGGAAAAGCCTTATGTTTTCGACTTTTTCCAGAATATATTTATTCAGAATTGTACAATAATAACGTTTCGGAATCAAACTGATTCCTTCATCAGATCGTCTTTAATATTTCGCCAAATTTAACCGTAGTTTGTATGCATGTTTCTTTAGAATCAATTATAGACGCGAATGGATAAAAAATCGAACAAGTTATGAAATGTTGAACAAAACGTTAATTTTTTTAACTTAACTATTATACAATTCTTAAGTTTCGAATAATTAAATGATATTTAGTTTAAACATACTTCTGCATCATACAGGTCCTATTTATTTCAAAACATGAGCATTCATATTAACATTAGGATCGTTTTGCTTAATATTTCTCAACTTTTTCGATTTTGTATTCATCCACATCTATAGTTGCTTTCAAAAAAACATACATACAATCTACGTTTAAATTCTGTTTAATGTAAAAGACAATTTCATGAGGGAATAGGTCCGATTCTGAAACGTTATTATTGCATAATTCTGAAGAAATAGCCTGGAATAAGTCGAGAAGATAAGGGTTTACCTCATAAGTTCCAGTTTGAATGACATTCTTTCGCGTCCAAGGGACAAATTATCAAAACTATTGATTGCATCAACAATATAATATTAGCACAAATTTTCTTCTAAGTGTCACATGACATAGTTCATGGTAAAAAAAAACTGGATTTTATTGTTGCAAATGAAAATAAAATTAATATCAAGTGCCCGAAAAATGCCTATAAAACATGTCCAGTGGCCACACATGCCCCAAGTATAGATTACAACCCAATAGGAAATACATGTGGGCGTCCGCATGAAATGGGTCCTTCTGTTCGGTATGGAGTTACGTATTGGGTCATATATTCGGATGAGGTCCCAGAATTTAAGGGAATTTATCAGAGTTAGGAATCGGGATTCCATTTTTCAGCCGCATGGTTGAATATTTTTGTCTGATATTTTGAATACGTCATCTAGATATTATTCTGTTTTGCTGACCAGAACCGGTTTTTCGAAAAAAAAATTTTATTTGATGTTATAAACAAAAAGAAAAGAACAATAGCATCAGATGACAGTGACGCTTAGTATTAGCTGTGTGTGCATTTTCGCGCCATCCCCATCGACCCTTGTCAAGCAGTACGTGGAAGGAAACCCAGAGCACGCCGAATTGCCCGTCACGAATGACCCTTTCATTGTTATGAGATGCAGGCCGGTTAGAAGAACTGAAATTATGGAAGCATGGCTTGATGCAATTGTAATTGGCAGAATTAGTTTATTCATATAATTAGAAGGAAGTGAAAAAAGATTCATGAAAATCGGCTGATATTTGCAGTAATAATATAAATGTTAAAGTGCATACGAACGTATAGCCAGATGCACCTCACACAGGGAGGAAACGCATTTTTTTGTTCAAAAAAGTCAACAGCCTTCAATTTCGCCCCGCTTTGCAATTATTATTTTCAAATTGAAGTGCGCTAAATTTCTAAAAGCATCGTTGTCAGAAATGTTTGCATTTTTGTTTGTTTATTTATTATATGTTTACTCAAAGTATGAGAAAATCGAGATTCTTTACAAAATCATTATCCACTCTTTAAGAAGGTTTTGAATATAATCAAAATCATATTGAATCAACGCAAGAGTAAACTCAGAATACACATAGTTTGATTATTGTATGTTTTTATTATAATAAGCAAACTAAATTAAGAAATGGCCAAATACTGTAATTTAAAAAAAATGTTATTCTTGTATGCAAATGATTGAAATTATTCTGAGAGTGATTGTTAGTTACAATTTTTATAAAAAAACAACAATTATAATTGTTATACAAATTTTTCTGCAAAAATTGTAAATCTGTGGTTTTTTCTATTTCGGGGGTTTCCTTTATCATCTGAATTATTATAAATATTCCTAGAAATAATATGTGCTTTATTATATTGGTTAAAATACGATAATTGTTGTTTTTATAAACTGATGAAATAAGTCAACAAAAAACTTTGGCCTGGCAAATAATTGTTTTTGCAATTAAAATCATGGTTTATATTTTTGTGAGAGAGATTTGCAGTCACTATTTCTATGTGAAATTGACAACGAACAATTATTATTCATTGTCGTAATTGAATTTCGAATATCACGACATTTTTATGTATTTAAAAAATATTGTAATTTTTATTTAAAAAAGTTGGTTCTTCTCTGGAATTACTTCAAATTATTGTGAAAGTGCTCGTCAGTTACAATTTCTGTGAAACATTAACAATTGTAGTTGTTATGAACAATTTTTCGGGAAAATTTTGGAATTTGTAGTTTTTCAATTTCGGATTTTCCTCCATCGTCTGAATTGATGCAGATATTCTTAAAAATAACATAGGTTCAATTATATTTGTTTCAATACACCAAGTGTTAAACTTGTAAACAAATCGAAGAAATGAATTCAAAGCTTTGGCACTTTGACCTGGAAAAGTGTTTTTTTTTTTACTAAAACTGCTTCAAGTTTTTGTAAGAAAGATTTTTGCAATCACTATTTTCAGAGAAAATTCTATTTGTAACTCTATTTGTTCATTTTATAAGCGATAGATTCGCAGGCCAAAAAGCCAAAGTTTTATATTAACTTACTTAATTTGTTTACGAAATCAACAATTGAGCGTCTGGATTCCCTAACGTCCTTAGCGCTCGGCATCGCTCTGGCAGTGCCCCCCGTGAGTTGCCGAAACGTGGATAAATTTCCAAAAATGACCTACTTGGGAAATTTACTACGAAAAAAATATGAGAATGTGCGGTTCGATGAGCCGCACAACTTTTATCAAGACATATTTTTAGAAAATGGAGAGTTTTTTCACTAAAAACGAAAAACCGGAAATTTTCATTGTGCTGAAATCAATGACTTTTTAAACTAAACTCGCGAAAACTCGGCTTCTGCTCGACGAAATGATCTCGTTTTTTTCAAATAGAAAAACCACTGCCGACGCCAACTAAGGTTTTGAAATGATTTTTTTTTCTGATATTCGCCACAAAAAAAATTATTGCAAACTATTACCATCAGGAGTCGTTTCCTCAGACTTTGATGGAAAAAAGTATCCAGGGAAGTTTCGCGGACGGAAAACTTCCAGTTGAAAAGTTGTTCCTTGGTGTTTGAGGAAAACTTTGAGAAAATTCAAGTCAAATCGTAATTGGCCATTTCAGCTTTGTGAATTTTTATCTCATGAAAAAATACAGAAAGAGACTCACTATCAGCTGGAATTATTGAAAATCAACATTTCTCTTCACAATGAGCCATAGAATACAAATGAAATATTACTTTCCAAATAAGTCTGTTTTATAGGTTCATAAGAAAAAAAACCCATAAGTGACAAAATGGCTTTTGCGAGTTTTTCACGTTGATTATGATTTTTTCAGGTTTTCCAAATGCAAATTGTTCCCAATACATTTAATACTACTTCAAGCTCATGATCAGATGCTTACGTAAATTGTTCAAACAATGAATTATCGTTTTTGGCAATTTTCTCTTAGAATAGAGATAGAAAGTTTCCGTTTCTTTAAAAATTTTCCACTTTTTGACCAATTTCCAATTAAACTGAAGAAATAATTGAAAATTGCCTTTCATCTTCCAGATATTTTTCAAATTCGTAGAAATCTTTTTAAAATTTTTGATACCTTTTCGAATTTTCTTTGAAAATGATTTTTCAAAATAAAAAGTCATAAAAAATTTTTCCGGTTACAGTAAACTTCCGTTTATTTTGAAGATCACTTATTTTAAGTTGCGCAGTTTCGTTACCTCCCACCGCGGTCCCTGTACACTCTCCTCCGCGTCTGTGACTGACCAATGAAAAAAAAGGTGCCCGAAGAGAGGAAGCCTTGAATTGAGTATTTCTTCAAGACGTCACAGGAATACGTCTCACGACGTTTTCGAGAAAATATGCTAAACGTAGAAGTAAATCAGATCGATATGATCAGAAACGGGTACACTTACCTCAATTTCCGGATAGTTCATTGTAGATAGATAGATAAACGTTTATTTTTCAGCCTGCTGGCCTTAAAAAATTGACTTGCTTACAAATCCATTTTTTACAGAATTTCCTTAAAAGTAACCCTTAGAAACTAACATCCATCCATTCCTTATCTCTAAGCCGCATGCTCGTATCGCCTTGCCTTCCTCGCTTCGCCTCGCCTCCCTGGCACGTCCCTACTTTTTCGCATTGCCTCGCTTGCCAACCTCAGTTTTCGCAGTTAATACCTATTACTTATCTACTATTTACAATATTTACATCTTACTTACATCTACTTTCTCTCCTATTTACAATCTTTCCTTCTCCACTCCTCTTCCTCCTTCCTTCTCTTCATCTCCATCTTACCCACCACTCCCTTCACCCATGCTACTGCCCTTTTTTCCCCCTTTTCATGCAACAATGCCTCCATGCTTATCTCACTTCTTTCCACCTCCCCGCACTCCTCCAGCCAGTGCTCCACTCTTCCATCCCCCTTTCCACACAGTTTACACATCCTCTTCTCCCGAGAGAGCCAGAACCTATTGAAACCCTCCATACACCCACACCTCATCCTCACTATAAGTTCCTGACTTCCTTTCTCTCCTTTCACACACAAATATTGCGCTCTTGCCCTTGGCATAATCCACACATAGTTCCCGTTAAATCTTGACTCTCTTATTCTCTCTTCCCCTTCTCTCTTCTCTCTCTCCATGCTGTTTTGCTTAACCAATTCATAAACTTTCCTTCCTTCCTCGTGCATCCTTCTCACTTCATCCATCTGCAGTCCATTCATTTTAAAATACCGATCCCTCTCCGCCTCCATCTTCTCACCCCCTCCCCTGTTCTCCTTCTCCCACCAACACTCCCTAACCAGCCTACTTCCACCCTCTTCCAAAAATTTCTCCTCATATTTACACGCCCGGCTCCCTGCTAGAATTCCTACACTCGTTCTCCCCGTCTCCCTCCTGACAATATAATTAGGCGTGTTCCTTGCCAACCCCAGGGTCCACTTTACATACCTCTCCTGCGTTCTATTTACCTCTTCACTTTCCTTTCACCCCCACACCTCTACCCCATACAATAGCACACTCATCACTAGTGAATCAAACAATTTCATTCTCCTTCCAAAGTCATCTGCGAATAACTTCTTTCCCAACCCCCACACCTGCCTCATCACCACATTTGCCCTCCTCACTCTCTCTTTTATGTGACCATCCACTCCCTCATTCCTTCGAAACACGAAGCCCAGGTACACAAACTCTTCCACCTCCTGTACCTCCTTTCCCTCCCACTTCCACTCCCTTCCCTTATCCCTTCCCCCTCCTTTTCTGAACACCATAACCTTGGACTTTTCCGCATTCAGCTCTAACCCCTTTTCATCCAGGTATCTTCTCAACCTCTTCATCATCTCCTATAAGGCCTCCTCGCTGGTTGCCAGCAACACTATGTCATCTGCATACTCTAGTGACCAAATTCTAACCCCTCCTATCCTAACTCCTCCTACCACCCCGGCCTGCAGCTTACTTTCCATATCCGCAATTAAAATCGCAAAAAGCGTTGGGCTAAGTGGACACCCTTGCCTTAGACCCCTATTCATCCAGAATCCCTCGGAAATCCCCTCCCCTCCTCTTACCTTGTCTTTGGTCTCTTCATATATCTCCCTTACCCTTTCAATTAGGCCTCTCTCTACTCCCCTATCCTCCATTGCCTCCCAAAACCTCCCCGTATCCACCGATGGAAACGCGGCTTTGAGATCCACAAAAAACGCGTACACTCTCGTCCCCTTCTTCGCTAATTCTCTATCCACCACGTGCTGCATCACGTAGATATTGTCGCCAACAGAACAAGTGAGATTCAACAGCTGACGAATCAAAATTGGAACCACGTATCAACTAATGAGAATCCAGCTGACCTCGTTTCCAGGGCATTCATCCGACTGACCTCAGTTCCTCTAAACTGTGGTGGATAGGACCAGATTGGCTTTCTAAACCTCAGAAGGATTGGCCCTCACAAAACAATGTGATCTCAGAACCTTTCGAAATTGTACCAGAAGAACGAAAGTGTGAACGAGTACTAATTTATTGTAACCAACGAACTAGATCTTAGCTTACTCGAAAGGTATTCCTTTGACCTTGACTTCTATCTTGAAACTTGCTCAGATCAAGGAATTTCCTCCCGAACTTAAAGAAATTGAAGAATTTGAGCAGGTCTCGAATGAAAGCAATCTATAACTTTGCTTATGATAATATATAATATATAATAATATATATAGGCTATAACTATAACGCTTTGAAAACATTCATCGATGAAAGGGGTCTCCTCAGAGTGGGCGGCCGTCTAGTCAACGCTCCCATCCTCTTCGATCAAGAGCACCCTATTATTGTAGCGCCTAGAAATCCGCTGACGACTCTGATCATACGCGAAGAACACGAACGATTAATGCATGCAGGGTGTCAAGCAATTGTGGCATCCTTGAGAACGTTTACGAAGTCGACTTACTTCCAATGCCTACATCTGCATTTTTGAATTGTTTGTGACGTTTCATTTCGCGCCGCGGTAAGTGCCAGCACATTCATTCGGATAATGGGACGAATTCTGTAGGAGCTCGCCAAGAGCTCAATGAACTGTGTGAACAGTTGCTTGTTGATTACCTAATATTCAAACGCGATGATATGTTACAAATATTTTCGTATTTCAGTATATTATTTGGAATTTGTCAGAGGATGAAAATCAGTCATAAATTTTGAGGTTACATGATTTCAAGGCACTCTTATGTATCCCCAAAGAAAATAACTCCATAAATGACCAATTTTACGCAATATTACGGTTTATTACTGTTTTTTGACAATTTTTTTCCATAAATAATTAATAATCGATAACTCAGGAAAACCCAGTCATCTTTGGACTATTTTTTAATTCTTTAAACAAAATTCGTTTAAATAGTCTCAAAATTATGTGAATAATGCGTATTTGTTCAAGTATATAGTTTACCTAAGAAAAGCAGAAAACATTTTATCTTACCAAATTATGGACAGATTTTAATAGTTTTAAGTACTAGTTTATTTTCTGAGAATACTTGTTCATACATTTAGAAAAAAATTAAATTGTTCAAGCAATTTTATTTTACTCAAATGGTTCTGCCCTTTTTTGAAAGATTGAAATATCTTTTGTCACTATTTAGTTTTCTAAGAATACTTTTGAATGCTTCAATATACATTACGAGTATCCTTACGAAACAAATTAGTACTTAAAAATATTAAAATCTGTCGAAAATTTGGTAATGTGAAATGTTTCGTCTGCTTTTTTAGGCGAACCATATACCATATACTTGAAACATATTCTTAAATTACCAAATAATGATTATTTATAACAAAAAATTAAAAAGCAACAATAAAGCGCAATATCACGTGAAATTGGTTACTTATGGGGTTTCTTTGTGGACCCATAAGAGCGGCTTAAAGTCATTCACCCTCAAAATTTACAATTGACTCCTATTCTAGGATTAAAATCTTTCGTTTCATTAAACTTGTTTGTAAATAATCAGTAATATATTATTATGGAAAAATATTACGTATTTCGAAATCATGATTTACTGAAATGATGGTGCAGAAAATTCGTGATTTTTATTGATAGATAAATACATATAACATCATTCAATATTATCAAGGGCTTACCAGTAGAATCCTTTTTTCGTTTTCAAAACATGTGGCCAAAAAGTTCGAAACAAAACCTTTGCCTTTATTATTGAAGAATGATTTACAATTTAAATTTTTGCTTTTATAAATAAATGTTTGCAATTAAAATTCCTTATTTAGAAATTGCAAATAAGAAAAGCTCAGAAAATTGATAACTTTTCAGTAGCAAACATAACTTACAATTAGTATAATACGGTCAAGAGTATATGAACAGAATGTTTTTAAATTTGGAAAAACAAATTATAGCAAAGAAAAAACTGAAAACAGATACTAAGTATGATATTCACGCAGTTTAGCAACCGATAATGTTTTTGGTTACAATTTATGCAAGATCTCGTGACTACCACTTTTGATGAGAAGGATTACTGGTTACTGGTAACATTTTGATCCTATTTCCAATCACAAAGAATATTACATTTTAGTTTCACATTTTTTTAAAAATTAAATCAACAGTTCGAAGAATAGTGGTTTACATGTTGTTTACATGTATTACCCTAAAATTTTTTTCGATTGGTTGACGGATACCTAAGGGAGTTTCGTTGGCTTCATTTCTGTCCAATGCGACAACCGCGCCGCTGTACATGTTCATTTTTACCCTTCTTTGAATAGTATTCATTTATGTATATATTCCCCGAAGAATTTTATTTTTGCGCTCCGTAATTGCAAAGACGTCACCATTGGATGTTGATAAGACAGTTCGTTCTCGTGTTGGCATGGGCCCAAGGACATTAGTTCCTCCTTTTATTTGAATTGGTGTATCGGGAGGAAAAGTGTATCTTCGAATTTCGAACAGCCGGTGCGGATTCGTGTGGGGAATAAGCCGGATATTTTCCAGTTTGCCAATAGTAGGAATTATGACAGAAGACGAGCTGGGCCTGGCAGGAGAAAAGCTTGATCTGGCACTAGGAGACCTGGACCTGACACGGGGAGCAGATCTGCTACGAGAAACACCAGGAAGAGGGTCGCCATTAGGTAAACACTCGAACTGTGAACCTAATTCTGCGACAAGAAACAAATGATTACATTTCGTTTATATGCGTGAAATTTACCACACATCCGGATGGTTAATAGTTGAATAATTGTAAGGGTTGGGGTTCTCTTAAAGACGAGAAAGAGAATGAATTCACTATTATTTTGACGAACAATTACCAATTTGGTAAGAGCTCACTGGGCGCCATATTCTCTGTCACAATTTTTAACCAATCCGTGTTCGATTCAAGTAAGATTCGTATTTTTTATTCGATTCGTTTCTGTTTTAGTTTACAATATAATAATATAATGTCTAATAAGAACATGTACTTATATAATTTCTCAAGTGTCCTTTTAGAAAAATATTTGGTTGACACAACACAATTTTTTAGTTAGTAAAACTTGGTTGATTATACCATATATTTTGATTTATCCGAACGAATATTTCAACTGATCCTAGTTAAACTTTTGCTTGATTAAGACAAATATTTTACTCCATCCAAGAGAATCCCGGTCAACTGAACTCCATACATGGGGCGAAACTGTTTCGCCGCCCCTGATTTTAACGACTTTTGTGATGAAAACATTTTTAATTGTACAGTAAAATTTTAAATTCATGAATATCAGAGGCCCGTGATTTGATATTGTACAATTTTAGACACGTTTAAAATTAAAGAATTTCAGTTTAGAATGATTAGTACTGATATTTTTTAAGTAAAGAACATTAAAAAAAATCGTTTAATTTTAATAGCTGTCCCTTCAAAATGAGATGAAGAATATAAATCCGAAATTTTTGATTTTTTAAATAAGACAAATCCAACTCTCTCGCATTGATTTCGTATATTGAGTAAGAAGAATGTCTCTCGAAAATACCTTTTATAACTTTTTTAGCTACATTTATTTTTCATGTTCATATATGTGGCGATTAAAGTATTAAAAAGTATGACAATATTATTAACATAATGAATGCTATTTAATTAATACAAACGACGTAATAAATATTGTCAAATGATAATCTCAGAAATTTTGTAATTATAAACTGGAAAAAGGCCCCAAAGGTGGAGTCGAAACGTTGGATTATGTATTTATCATAAAAAATTTTTATGGCAATAAACAAAATTTGAACTAGATCGTATGAACAATATAAAAATGTTTTTATATTCCTCCTTCTTTGTGAATTTTATTATTTTCACTCAAAAATATAATTTTTAACTTGAAGATAATCTATTTTTTGAGCTTTGACGAAAATGTCTGCAATGTGTTACGAAAGTCTTACCTGGGGACGAAAAATACCTTCAATTATTAATTGCTTTTTTCAAACACGAATTTATTGTAGAATTTCTGGAATTTCTGTGCTTTCGCACAGGAAAATATTTTTGTTTTGTACTGCAATTAATACATTCGTTATAATTTTATCTGCAATTAGTCTGTACTTGAATGTTAGATTGCGATTTTTTTTCTAGAAAACTATTAAATGGATTATGACAATGAAGCTAATTAGAAAATTAATTATGTTTTTTTGCCCATATGCAGTTATTGTGATTGATTCTTACCTTATGCAAGATATTTTTTTAAAGTTAAAAAATGATTTGGTTGAAAATATCTTTTTCCACTTTTATTCTTCTCACTGTTTTTTGCAGAAACAAAAAAGTTCAAATTGTTGAATTTGAATTTGCATCTTTCAACATTCAAATGTTCAATAAAATTTGGCCTCGGTGTGACTGCAGAATTTAATCAGCATTAATTTCAAATGAAATCCGAATTGGATAAAATTTTAGCCCTGTAGACTAACTTATACAAATAAGTCCAGTTTTGTCCCACTGTGAGATACTGAGACTTTGTCTATTTTTTCTGGATTTTGGATTCCACCAGAATAAATTCAGATTAAATTCATCTCACTTCGGGCACACACAAATAAATTTTGGAAGAACTGGGTTAGAATTCAGATTGAATTGCATAAATTCTTATTTGCATAAAGCTTGAAAAATGTACTTAATATTATATTGTGATATAAAATTAATATTATATATTATTATATTATTCAATATTATATTGCAATTGTATCACTATATTCACCAATAGAATTTAGGATGACTGCCAGGGATAAGACAAGAGTATAAACAATCCTCATTTTTCTCTAGTTGGAGGAAAAACTGATTGATGTATCAACGAGGAATTCTTTTAGCTGTATAACTGACGAATATTATTGTGCTTCAACATACATTATATAATACATCATATAGTCGTTATCTCATGGACTATTATTATCGTCAAGCTTGTTCTTCTGAGACATTTACATTTCATCGGAGTAAGTTTCATGGAAAAAAATCAATTCTTAAGAACTGATATCACAATTTCTATAATCCATGCAATTAAGGGAATATTAAAAGTATTTCATCAGATTTCATTGGTTTTTAAAAATTTCACGGGACTTCGAAAATTTCATGGGGTTTCAGAGTATTTCAACGGATTTCAAGAGATTTTCAAGGATTTCACGGAATTTCAAAGACTTCAAGGGATTTAAAAATATTAAAAATGATTTTCAGAGATTTCATAGTTTCCCACGGATTTGAAGGCTTTTGAAAGCATTTCATAACAATTATTAGGATATCACAGAATATCAATGAATTTACTGGAATTCGCGGGATTTCAATGGATTTGAATGATTTTATAGGGTTTCAATTATTTCAAGGAATATGAAGGTATTTATTGGGAGTTGATGAGCAGTGTATGTCAAATTTCAAGAGTGGTAAAACCCTCGTATGAATCTAATAAAAATTAATTTTTATCATTTATTATCTTAAACACGATATTTGTTTTAGAGTCTACGGACAGGCTAAGTTAACAATGACCGTGCTGCTGTTGCTAAGGAAGACTTCGAAATTGTAGAGGTAAATTATCAATGTTTGCGTACTTATAAAATAACATGTACTGACGTCAAATCTTATCAAATTTTAATCTGATTCCTAATTAGCCACAAAGTAATTTGAGGTTCTCAAGGGGTCGTTCACAAACTACGTAAGACGACTTTGGGTGGACGTAGTAAAATCTTACTATTTTTTGTGAAGGGGGCGGGGTTAATAAGATATTACGTAAAAAATGGTAACACAAAAATGCAATAATAAATCCAAAGATATTACAACTTAGAGAAAAGTCCAGCAATCTTTAAATCTATTCAAGTAAAAGTATTGCATTCTCAACAAAATAAAGTAATTCTTTACCAAATAGTTTATTGGGTACCACAAGCATGAATTTTTAACCATATACATAGAATAATTTGCTGCTCGGTGGGTTCCTGTCACCACTACGCAGCGCGTCCTCGGGTTGCGGATAGAGGAACGGCCTGTTAGGCTGAACAGCCCCTCAGGTTAGCTGCGAATACAAGAATAAGCAGTCGCGGACAGCCGATATGAACCAGTCGTGGGTGTGGTGAGCCCAGCCAAAGATATAGGCCTAGCACTGGTAGAAAATAGGTACACGATGACCATGGCTTGGGGGGACCCACCCATTCACGTTCATATACGCAATGGGTGGGTCCTGGCAGGCCGAGGTGCAGCGTGTACCCACCTAGAAACACTACTAGAACCAAAACTAAAAATCTTGTAAGGGAAAAATCCTGCTGCCCCATCGGACACCGCAGCGATGATACTGCCCGCAAGGGATGTGTGGAATGATTCGCCTGTATAGGGCCAAAGGGGTACTGATGCCAGTAGGTGCGCTGCCTTGCAGAGGGACGTTAGGATACGAGGATGAAACTGTAATGTGTCTGACGACAAGTTGACATGGTCCTTGTCAGAGTCGGAAAGCTCCCATACTTAGACCTAGGGAGGTATGGGGGTTATCACTTCTGGGACAGTGGACTCACCTACGATCGGAATAGGATCCTAACGTGCGAGTTATCTTGAAACTACCATGGCTAACTTGCAAAAACAAAAAACTACAGTTAAAGATCTAAGGGTGGGAACTCTAAACGCGCATAGCCTAAGTACTGGCGGATTTAGTGAACTCATTAAGATAGCAAATGATTACAAAACTGACTTAATAGCACTTCAAGAAGCCTGCTGGCCGGGCGATTTCGCGTCAATTTCTAAGGATAACTATACTTTTCACTGTGGGGGAGCTAAGGATTGCAGAGTGGGGACCGGTTTTCTTATTAATAAACGAATCTCGCAAGCGCTTATCGACATGCAATTCATTAACGATCGGTTATCATACATTGTACTAAAGGGTAATTTTAGCAAACAGGTATTAATCAATGTGCACTGCCCCACCGAGGACAAAGACGAAGACACTAAAGATCTCTTTTACGAAACAATCGAGCAGGTTTTTGACAAGTTCTCAACTTTTGACGCAAAAATAGTATTGGGAGATTTCGACGCGAAAATTGGAAAAGAACCGATGTATAGGCCTACAATAGGATCAGAAAGTTTGCATGACGTCAGTAACGATAATGGAACTAGAGTAATAAACTTTGCAGCTTCAAAGAACCTCGTTGTCAAAAGCACATATTTCAAGCATGAAAATATACATAAGGCCACCTGAAGATCACCAGATGGTAACACTCGCAATCAGATTGATCAGGTTCTAATTGACAGAATACGTCATACAAACATTCTTGATGTAAGATCGTATAGGGGAGCGGATTTAAATTCAGACCATTTCCTCGTGATAGTAAAAATAAGATCTAGGCTAGCGATAACTAAGAAAACAAGCCGCACAGAGCCAACAGTTCGTTTCAATATAGATAAGTTCAAAACAGAAACAGAAACATTAAATCATCAAGTTGAGATTTCTAACAGCTTTGACGCGCTCCAAGAACAGAGAGACGATAACAATAATTACGAGGAGGACCCGGAAACCTTGTGGAGCAATATGAAAAAGGCGATAAAGACAGCCGCGAAACTTACGATAGGTTTGAAGAAAGTAACCAAAAGCAAACCATGGTTTGACGAAGAGTGCAAACTCTGGTTTGAAAAACGTCGGAAGGCCAGACTAAGTAGTTTGCAAAATAAGTGCGATCAAACACATAAGAAGTATCTCGAGATTAGTAAAAGTACAAATAGGCTTTATAGATCCAAGAAAAGGGAGTGGGAAAAGAATAAAATACTAGCAATAGAAACGCATAATAAACAAAATAACCCGCGCGAGATGTACAGGGGAATAAATTTTATAAGGAAAGGCTTTCAAAGTAGAACGGAAGTAATGAGAGACGAAAATGGCAATCTAGTAGCCAATGCGACAGAGAGACTGAATTTATGGAAAGACTATTTCGATAAACTATTAAATGTACGCGAAGCCTCCGTTGAAGGTAATCTCGGCAAAATTCACACGGCTGATCTATTAATTGATGACCCTGCTGATATAGAAATAGAAATGGCCATAAAGAAGTTGAAAAATAACAACGGCGCGGGCATCGACGACCTACCGTCAGAACTGATAAAAAATGAAGGCCCTTGCCTCACAAGAGAAATTTGTAAATTAATACGCGCAGTTTGGAAAACAGAACACATGCTGGAGGAATGGATAATCTCTATTATTATTTCTATCTTTAAAAAAGGCGATAAACGAACTGTAACAATTATCGGGGAATTTCACTTGTGCCTTCGTTTTATAAGATCCCGTCCAGTGTAATCTTAGGTAGACTAACTCCTTTCGCCGAGTAAATCATTGGGGATTACCAGTGTGGATTCCCCCGAAACCGATCTACAAGCGATCAGATGTTCACAATTAGACAACTGCTAGAAAAAAATGGGAATTTAAAGAAGTAGTGCATCAGCTATTTATCGATTTCAAAAAAGCTTACGACTCTATTATACGCGCATGAATGTACTGGATCCTAGAGTTCTTGGGTGTACCAAGAAAATTAGTTAGACTCATTGAAATTTGCTTACGCGGCAGCAGGGGTAGAATACGCGTAAACGGAAGTTTATCTGAAGAGTTCTCAATCCGCGATGGCCTGAAACAGGGCGATGCACTTTCGTGCGTCCTTTTTAACTTAGTTTTAGAATACGTGGTCAGACAAGCGCAGGCGAATCCGACCGGTGCTACCCTCAATGGGATAATACAAATTCTTGGATATGCGGATGATCTCGACTTACTAGGGGATGATAAAGAAACGGTAGCTAAAAATGCAGAAATCTTGATCACAAAAGCTAAATATATTGGCTTGGAAGTTAGCGAATCGAAAACAAAATATATGACCGTCGTCAGATCCGAACAAAGTAATCAAGACGGGGATCTAATGGCCGGAAATATGAAATTCGAAAGGGTGAGCGAGTTTAAATACCTCGAGTCTATTATAACTAGCGAAAATAAGATTAAAATGGAAATCAACGCGCGGCTGCACGCTGGCAATGGGTGCTATTATGCAGCAAACACGCTACTAAAATCGCGATCGCTATCTAGAAACATCAAAGTGAGAATTTTCAAAACGATAATAATGCCGGTCGTCGTGTACGGGTGCGAAACGTGAGCTCTGACGAAAGTAGATGAGAATAGGTTTAGAGTTTTTGAGAATAAGGTACTTAGAAAAATCTATGGTCCAAAAAGGGACGGAGAGACAGGTGAATGGAGAAAACTGCATAATGATGAGCTGCATGCTCTCTACGGGTCAGCAAATATTAATAGAGTAATGAAAGCGCGTAAACTAAGATGGGCGGGGCATGTAGCAAGAATGGAAAACGAAAGAACAGTGGCGCAAGTTTTAAGAGGGAGACCGATCCTTAGGCCGACCGAGAAACAGATGGGAAAAAAATGTAAGGGATGATTTAAAGAACTAGGACATGATTACTTAAACTGGATGGACGATGCACAGGATAGAGATGTGTGGCGGTCTCGGGTTAGTGAGGCAATTAACTTTCGAGTTCGAACTGCTAATCTATAATAATAATAGAATAATTTATATCAACAAAGACAAAATTTGAACCAAATAGATCAATTCTCAACCATAAATAAAATAGTTCAATTTAGAGTTTAAAGAAATTAATTTAAAAAAATGAATTTCCAATAAATAGTTAAATTTTCAACAGACAATGAAATGTTTCAACCATAAAGATGAATTTTTAACCAAGACGATTAATTTTGTACAAAAAACAAAATCGAAATTTCAACAAAGCACATATCTACTTACATTTTAAATAAAACACATGAATTTTCAACAAAATATTCAGAATTTTAACCAAGAAGATTAACTTTCACAAAAAAATACGAATTTCCATCAAGTAGTTGAATCTTTTACTAAAAAAGTTAATTTCGCACCAAAATAGTTAAATTTTCAACCAAAGAGATGAATTTCCACACCAAAAATTAGTTTCGAGCCGAGGATTAATTTTCTACCAAACATTAGATAGTTCAATTTTTAATTGAAAAATCAATGTTTATTTTTGAACAAAACGAATTTTCATAAAATGGTGTGAGTTTTGCTGACTACTGGTCAAAAAAAAAAAAAAGGAAACGAATTTTCGACAAAATAGGTAAATTTTCCACTAGAGAGATGAATTTTCATTCATTCCTGCAGCTCGGTTCGATACACTTGTTCTAGACGAAAAATTTCTATGTTAAGCAGTTTATTTTCTCGTGTCATTCTTCCATAAATTCGAATTCGCTCTTTTCAGTTGCCATTTTCTTGATTGAAACGTCCTTTTTCAGTGAATTAAGGTAATAAATTTTCAATGTTATTTTTCACGTTTAGAACGAAACCTACGCGCCTTATAGAAAAATAGTAATGAAAAAGTTTATCAAACTTCTTCCCATAAATAATTTGATTTTTAAAAATTTTATTGTATCGTGCCATTTTTCTATAAATTTCAGTTTGTTATTTTTAATGACCATTTTCTTGATTGAAACGCAAATTATGTGTTTTATCAAGAAATGGTCGAAGGAAAATAGATCTTATTTAGGCGAATTATTATTGAAACGAAAACCACGCCTCTTATCGAAAAAATTCTTTCTACAAAATTTTTAAACCTTTTTTGGTTGAATAATTTTTGTCTTTTCATTTTTTTTTGTATTTTGCATAGTTTGACCAAAAAATGGATTTTTAAAATATGCTTCAGTAGTTTTTTCAGTGGATAAAATCAGAATTTTAAACCAATCAAATTTGAATAATTTGAAAGTGGAAAGTTTTGAAATTCATCTTTTTTCAATCTTCAGAAATCAAAATTGTATCTTTTTCAAATAGGTAAAGCGTTCTAGAAGAAATGATAAAAGTTTGAGAAATTCATATTTCACGGTTTGAAGAAGTACCTGGATTGAGTCCTGATGATTTGAGGAAAGCAAAAGATTGTTTATTCGAAAAGGACTGTTTTTCTACATTTCTGTGAAAGTTTCCGTGCATATGCTTGTCGAGTAGCTGTTCGTGAAATTTTCCAACCTCTGCTTTCTTTACTTCGACTTCTAGACGTGAAGCATCTAGATGGAGTAATGCACTTTCCTCACTTCTGATGTTAAAATTCAGGCCAAGGGTGTCGGCCGCTTACTCCGCGGCTTTGTAAAGGAGCGCTTCTTCGCCAATCATCTCGTGGCTCCTGACCATCTTTAGGAGAGGATCTCTGCCATTCGCAACGATGTAAGCTGTACTTAGAACAATTCGGTTATGAAGACACTGGAGATTCAGAAGTCCGCGTCCGCCTAGACGGCGTGAAATGTATAATCGCGGAACTGACGAATTGATATGCAAGCTTTTGTGCATATGCATGATCTTACGTGTGGTGACATCAAGGGCCGACAGATTGGACGACCAAATCTGTCGAAGAAGATGCTTGTATCTGCTTCGGAGAGACTCCTTCACTGATGTTACGTCCTGAATGCGGCTTTGAGGCACGCCCAGGTATGTATAGGTCTCTCCAGTGTTAAGATGTCTAATAACACTTATATCCATAAGCTCAGAGTCCTTGGGAACGCCAGTAATTTTTCCTTTCTTCAGATGAATTTTGGCACACTTGTCCAAACCAAAGTCCATCCCAATCTCTCCTGTGTAGTTCTTGACGATATTTATTTTATGCTTGCGCTGATTAGTGTCGCCACAGAGGTATCCAGGAGAATTTCATAGTGCGAGGGATAGAGGCAGAACTGTGATGCAAAAAAGCAAAGGGCTCGTGGTATCACCTTGAAAGACGTCCCTGTGGAAGGTGACGTTGTTTGTTGTCAGACGATAATTCCTAGATGAGATGGTAAATCTAGTTTTCCAAAGAGGCATCAATCTCTCTATGCAACTCACTATGTGTGGATGTATCTTCAAGCTTTCTAACAGGCAGATGATAAGTCTGTGAGAGGTTGAATCGAAAGCCTTCCGGTAGTCAATCCAGGCCATTGACAGGACGCGCTGATGGGCTGCGGCGTCTCTACAGACACACCCGTCAATCAGCAGGTTCTCTCGACAGCCTGCTACACCTTTTTTCGAGCCACGTTGTTCGTACATCTCTCTCCAGACAGGCTCAATTGGTCGAAAAATCCTGTTGTTTAGGACAGCTGTACAGATCTTATACAGTGTGTTCAAACAAGTTATTGGCCTGTATTTCTCTGGCTTGCACAAGTTGCCTTTTTTTGGTAGGAGTATAGTGCGTTCTAACACCAGCCACTGCGGAATGGGTGTCTCCGACTCTAACTATGAGGTGAACATTCGGGCTAAATGTTGGTGTATAATGCTAAACTTCTTCCACCAAAAGTTCTTGATACAATCTGGCCCAGCAGCGGAAAAGTTCTTTGTGCCTCTAAGTGCTTTTTTCACCTCTTCGGCAGTGACTGATGGAAATTTCTCCTTAGATTTTATGAGGTTGTCGCAAAACTCCTTAAAGTGGATGATATTGTCAGTATCTTCTTTTAACTCTAGTGTTTTCGGGATCTTGTACACCTCTCTCCAAAAAGTCTGTACCTCCTTGGGCTTGGGTGGATTTTTTACAGAAACAGGGAGATCGCTGAAGAGGCGTGATGGGTCAGCGAGAAACTGTTGATTCTCCCTGGTCCATATCTCCCTCTTCTGTATTCTCCTCCTTGCGTCAGATAATAGCCGTATTTTGTCAACAATATGCTGCTTGATTTTCAGCAGCTTTGACTTGTTCAGTGTGTGATTCAAGATCCTTAGTTCTTGGGCGAACTTTCGAACCCTTTCCGTAAACGGTCTGTCTTGCCCATCCAATTTTCTTGTTCAGTTGATGCAAGCGTCTTTTGGTCTTTTGATCCATCGTCGGTTTTAGCCTTCGACTTGAATCAGTCAAAGTTCTCGCAGCACCATAAACTGAGCAATTGATGGTCCAGAGGTCGGACTCTTGCGAGATATCTCCACGAAGGGAGGCATCCATTTAAGGCAGATCTTGGGCCTTGAGAGAAACTTAAATGTCGATGTTCCTCCTTGTACTGAAATTGCAATCATCTTTCAGACGGTGCCTGCTTTCTGCGGTTGGTCTTAATGCCGCTTCATCTTCGTCTGCAGCTTGATCAAGCAGCGGTTGGGGAAGCGCTCCGCGTACATATCCATTTTTCCGGAGGTAAGTCGGCTTGATTTCGCAAAGACTGATGCGAAACGTGTTGAAGCTCTGGGTGTTTCTGGCGCCATAGAGTGTGCATACGCGCCATAAAGCTTCCGCGAACAGGGATAATGCTGGCATCGTAGCAGTCTAGCACGTCATTCTTAAGTTGATCCATCCACTCAATGTGGGCGTTTCGCCGCTTCGCCGTCGTGTTTCCATCTGAATTATTTTCAGCACCCCGAACTCTAGAATGATCGGCCTTGTTTGCCGAATCATTGTCGAGTGCTCTGCGCGTTCGATCGTTTTGAACCGCATCTACAACATTTTGGTGGTTTGGTTGTTTCATTTTTGTTCTCACGAGCAGCTAGGGAAAGGGTTCGTCCATCCTTGTAGCGCCCCGCGTGCAAGGATAAGGCTGATACTCTGAGAGGTCGCCAGGCATGCCAGGGTCACCGTTAAAGACACCTCACCCAGGTGCCATTCAGCTTTTGGCACGGTTCTTACGCCTCCGCTTAGGGGTTATTCCTTCGGGACCATCCCTGGACAATTGTCCGCGTCTGCTTATTAATTATTGTAACCATATTCAGCAGAAACCCTTGGTACAGGGACCCTCTATCCGCAACCCGAGGACGCGTTCGGTGGCTTTGTCATAGGTCCTTTGGTTCTATTCCAAAGGAATCGAAACCGAATATATATATATATATATATATATATATCAAAGATTAAACTCTTCAAATTGAACAATTAAAGTCAAGCCTTAAAAATTATACAATTCAATACGTAAATAAATTTCAGATTTAATAAAACGAAGTTTGAAGTATTTGTAATTGCAGAATTGCAAATAAAACGACTTGGAAATGACGCACTGTTGAATGTATAGAATACAGAACAATTACATATAGAACATCATTAGCAAATTCCAGATTAAAACAGAAACTGTCAGCATTTCCAAATAATCAATTAAATTTCAAATCAAATGAATATTATGCTATAAACCGAAGTTTTGAAATAAACATTATTTATGAACATTAAAGTTCAAAATTACATTTTTTCAAGATTTGATAATTATACCTTTCAAAAGAACGCAATTTGAATTATTTCCAACTGTACATTTGCGTATTGTGACCTAACTAATTAATTTTTAACTCTTCAAATATTTGAGGACGCTTGATGGCGGCATGTTGAAAAGTTAAATGCCTGAATTCGTACAATTGAAGCCGTCGCGTCGGCAGAGATGACGTTGGATCAACAAAAAACGAGTTTTTATAATCATTGTTTAAATTGAGAGCACACATTGATATACTTTGTAATATAACAATGTATGTTCAAATACATAGATATACTGCGGCGTAGAACAGAAAATCATTAGGCAGTGATCTTCTCTTCATATGAAGAACATGTTTTTAAATAGAAGCATATTTTTTGTCCATTATCTTCTCTGCCAAAACTTCAATTACTATTTTCCCAGGTTTGAAAGTTGTACAGTTATTGCGTAACCCCTGTTCCTGTACACAAATATTGTACACAGAATATATTTTACGCAAATTATATTCTTACAGAAAAAAAATGTAATCTTGACAGCGATTTCAGAGTAATTTTTACCTGCAACAAAAATTATCTTCACGTGTTAAGATGTACCACCATCAATGATTACCATGTGAATTCTTTTAAATCTTATATTGTTTTGATGCGAAAAAATTCAACATTATCTACTTGAAAATTACCTGCAACGAAAATTCACTTCTTTTTTTCTGTCCTATACTGATCATCTATTTCTTACACAAAATATTTTCTATACAGTATTTATGCTACATAAAATCAAATATTATATTTTTCCTGTAAACAAAATATTTTCTACACAGAATTAAATAGTAATTATGTTATTCTGATCATATGATCTCAAACAAAGTGTCTCGTCCCGAAATTTGGGATGACTAGTCCAATATTTATCGGCTGTGTCTAGTCGTCCCGAAAAAATGAAGGAGTTGAAATAGGGAATTTCAGGACGATCTGGCCTATTTATCACGAAATATCCGTATAAATAGCTGATTCAACGCTCTATAAATAGCTCGGAGTTCTCACCTAGCTATTAATACGGGGAATGTTACTAAATATAAAAACGGTATTTTTATGAATTTATATTAGAGTTAAAACGTTAAATATTCCAGTTTAAATTAATTTAACTGAAAAAGTAATAACGTATAATAATGAGGACGCAAAATGTCCATCAGAAAAAATGCGACAACGAAACAAATAATTTTTTATGTTCTTTTCATTACAAATGATTGTTTACAAGAAATTTGCTATCCATCACGAAATTTCGTGATTGATAGCCGATTCACGGATTTGGGCTATTCATCACGAAATGTTCGTATAAATAGCCCATTCCATGCTTTGAACTATTTACCCCCAAATTTCGCGATAAATAGCTCAAAGTTCTCACCTAGATATTATTACGGAAATATTCTATGTTATTCCATATGGAAAATTATATTCTTATACTTTTATATTAAATGCATTTTCATTTAAAATTATTGTTATTGTAAACTTAATCACAGCTAAGGTTGGGGGTATGACTTGAAGTACATAAAGTGTAGCACATAATAAGTCACAGAGATGAGTTAAAGCCCCCCATAAGACGTTGGAAAAGGGTAGGGGTTTGAAAAGAATTATTTCTAAATTCCACGAGACGTTGGAAAGGGATAGGGGTTTAAACAACATTAAATTAAATTAAACATTAAATTATTTCTGTGACCAGTCAAAGGGGAGCCTTCCGCCCCCCCCCCTCCCCCACATGATGTTGGAGTGGGGTAGGAGTTTGGACAACATTATTTCTATAACCAATTACAAGGGTGCGTTCCCGTCCCCCAAAAGATATTGAAAAAGGGCAGGGTTTTAAACTACATCATTTCTGTAACCTAGTCACAGGGGGGCCATTACGCTCGCCACGAGATGTTTGAAAGATGTAGGGGTTTGAACTACACTATTTCTGTGACCAGACACAGAGGTGCTTTCCCGCCCCCCACGCGACGTTGGAAAGGGGTAGGGGTTTGAACTAAATTATTTCTGTGAACAGTCACAGGGGTGCCTTCCGACCCCTCACGTGATGTTGGAATGGGTTAGGGGTTTTTAAAACATTATTTCTGTAACCAATCACAGGGGTGCGTTCTTGCCCCCCAAGAGATGTTGGAAAAGGGTAGGTGTTTGAACTACATCATTTCTGTGACCGAGTCACAGGGGAGCCATTACGCACGCCACGAGACGTTGGAAAGGGTTTGTACTACATTTTTCTGTGACCGGACACAGGAGTGCTTTCCCGCCCCCACGAGACGTAGGAAAGGGGTGGGGGCTTAAACAACATTATTTCTGTAACCAGTCACAGAGGTGCGTTCCCGCCCCCCACGAGACGTTGGGTAGGGGTAGGGGTTTGAACATTATGTCTATAACCAATCACTAGGATGCGTCCCCCCCCCCCCCCAAGAGATGTTGGAAGCCGGTAGGGGCTTAAACTACATTATTTCTGTGACCAGTACTAAGGGTGCCTTCCTGCCTGTGTCCGGTCACAGAAAAATGTAGTTCAAACCCTTTCCAACGTCTCGTGGCAGGCGTAATGGCTCCCCTGCGACTAGGTCGCAGAAAGGATGTAGTTCAAACCCCTACCCTTTTCCAACATCTCTTGGGGGCAAGAAGGCAACCCTGTGATTGGTTGCAGAAATAATGTTGTCCAAGCCCCTACCTCATTCCAACATCACGTGGGGGGGGGGGCGGAAGGCACCCCTATGACTGGTCACAGAAATATTTCGTAATTAATGGCTGATTAAATGATTAGGGCCATTCATCGCGAAATGTCGTGATTAATAGACACTGCCTTATTCAAATATAGGGTCATCCACAAAAAATTTTGTTGCTTAAATTTAAGTTTTTTGTCAACTTTGACTTCCAAAGAATTCAAATGTGAAATTGAAATTTAATTTAATTTATTTAAAGATTTGTAATAATTATTTAAAAAGTGACAAAATATGGGCAGGAAATGTCGATTTTTTAAACAAAACTTGTCGTTCCCTACTGGCGCGAAACACAATAATGATAAGTTATTTTTTCGCGAAGTGCTTCAGTTTTTAAATTGCCTTTAGTTCTTATAAAAATCTAAGATAAATATACCAGTAGATTTTGTACATTCTAATTGAAAATTCAAAACTCATTTCCGACTAATTTTTTAATTTGCATGATATGTTGCCTTAAAATTTGAATTGAATTTTCAGGTTCAGGCTTTTTCATATATTGGAGAAGATGGCATACTTAATTTATTATGCATATATGAAAAATATATAATTATATAATAGAAGTATTTTAAAAATTGATATTTATATATAAATGTATGTTGGATTATAATTGTAACCGCGGAACATTATCTCAAAATTTCTGGTTTCGATTGGTAGCACATAATACGTATGCTATTCAAAATAAAGCATGTTTCATATTTCTTCATTAGGAATAAATATATTGACTAACCATAAAATCACAGAAAAAACGGAAGTGAATATTTGTTGCGGGTAATTTTCAAGTAGATAAAGTTCAATTTTTTCGCATCGAAAAAAAACAAGATTTAATAGAGTTAACATGGTAACCATTTCCCATGTGGTGAATAAACTTTACCCCGTTTCGAGCTTGACCTGGATGACATGAGATATTTCACATTAATGAAACAAATAAATTTCAATTTTGTCTCTGAAATTAAAAAATGATGTTCTTTGAAAATGTAGGGGAGAGTGGGGAGTTGTGGGCCGTCGGGAGTCGTTGGCCACCTCAATCTACGCCAATTTTTGGGTGGTAGGATTGCTTTAACCACTGCCAAAAGATTCTCTTTGTATGAGCTCATTTTCGTGAACTCGACCCATAGTCTCAACAGGCAAAGTTAGTATTTTTACATTGTTGATTGAAGAAATAAAAATAAAAGTTTGTGTACAACTGAAGTTGTTGATATTCGAAGTCCCGTTGTGCAGCATATTTAAAAGGTAAGTTAGTGCAAAATATTTCTTAAGCAATTGGCTTTAAATTCAATCAAATAATTTTGGTAAAACATTTATTGTGTGTATGGCAATTCGGTCATTTCGTAAATGTCGGCTGTGGGGAGTTGTGGTCCACCGTTAGTGGGGAGTCGTGGGCCAAACGTTCTTAATGCGTATTTCAATTTTTGAAGTGAACCTTCTTTTCTTTTGTTCTGAAAAGTGATGTTAGAGTGAATTTAGAGTGGCAATTGTGTTGAAACAATGAATGTCAATCGGAACAACACAGTTCACTGCAACATGTGCGATCGTGCGGCGCACTTGAAATGTGCCAACATGAGGACCAGATATTAGACGTGCATACATTGTGAATCAGAATAATTTTTTGGTAATCTTTTTAAAATCATTAATTTTTATTTACTGCAACTTTAATAAACATAAACTACTGGAATATGCCATTTTCTTTAATTTTTTTTCATGGCCCACAACTCCCCACCAAAATCACAAATATCGATTTTGATAAGATTTACGTCATCCTAAATATTTCTCGCGCATTAATGAATTGTATTAATTGTGGTCTCCAGTTGATACACTGAGAAGTTTACTACAAATACCAGTTCATACATTGACAATTTATCGATGTTCAGAGAAGTTATGTCTTGAAAACAAAGCGTGGCCCACAACTCCCCACTCTCCCCTATATTTAAGCAATATATGAAACGTGGTATTTTAATATCATGCTGCTGAAAATAATAAAATTCATGAAGTGTTTCGTTCTGAAGCTGTGTAAACAATTAAAAATTATACAGTTTCAGTTTCTTCTGAAAAAAAATCGTCAATTCTATAGAGGTGGACGTAGTTAAGAGATAGTCGAATTTTCAGTATGTTTTAAAAATAATCTCCGTGTTATCAAAGGATTCAAATTGGTTTTCGAAAAATACCGCATTTGGTCCAGACTACGAGTGTGAAAGAATTAATAGTTTTGAATAAATGTTAATTAGCACAATAAAAATAGGTCACAGTGGGATGTTAGTTGAAGTTCAAAAGTTACAAAACATGTTCACGTACTTTTCAAAGAATTGTTTTATGATAGTTTCTTCCAAAATCGTTTGAAAACTTTGGAAATGGTTACATTTTTTTAACGACATAATAGTAATTTTATCGTCCATATCGCCTTCTTACATTGTTTATGTAATACAATACATGATACCATTTGTTTTGCCATCCTTGACTTTGACGACGATTCTGTGCTTCAGAATGTGCATCGTGCCTCAATAAAAACGTTATAGTTTATTGCCACAAACAGAAAGTTTTATTTATTCCTAAAATGCATTCTCTGCATATCTACAGACAACTAAAACGGGTTTGGAACTTGTTTAATGAAAAACATCTGAAAGCTTAAGGTCTTCCGAATTTAACGATACCCGTGTAGAAATTTAAATCAGGGCACCACCAGGTCCTGGTAAGGTTGCCTCATTTTATTTAAGGCCCGGATACGGAAATCCTATCGGGCCCTGATGGTGTTTCGTCACGCTCGGAATGGAAAGGGCCGTGCGTTGCCAACCTTAGACGGTCCATGTCAGGCAGCCTTTTTTGTGCCTTTAAAATAATTAAGGTCCTTTGCAGGGCCGTGATTATTTCGTATCGAATTCCTTACTTATTTTTATTTAAATGAGAATGAAATAAATATGAAAATATGTACGATGAATTCAAAAAGTAAACGAACTATTGCCCAAGGCGGCATGATTCAAATCTTGAAATTTTAAATCAAATCTGTTTCTGTCAAATCTTTTATCCAAGATATCAGAATTTTAATAATTATTATTTATAGTGATTAATGTATGTATGTATACCATTAGGCCATTTCCCTTTTGGGGTAGGCGTGACACTACCCGACTCGGGTAGTGTTTCTAGGTGGACAGTTTCTTGTAGTAAAGAACTACAAGTGTGGGCTCACCACACCCACGACGCCAACAGTACACAGTAGTATTATTCCCGAATGGTCACCCATCCAAGTACAAACCGCGCCCAACACTGCTTAACTTCAGTGATCTAACGAGAACTGGTTTTTTCAGCGTGGTATGACCGTTGGCGATGAAATGGCAATATCATTATTATTTCAAGCATTTTACGTAGCTAAGCACCGTAGATTATTATTTAATTATTGTAAAAAAATCTCATATACTACATAAAAAAAAAATCTATATGAATTAATGTATTTCCTCTTTTTTTACGAAAGCGACTATTAATCATTATCATTAGTATGAAAAGTTTGAATAAACTGCGTTAGTCAATAAAAAGGGCCATCTATCCGGACCTTATTCGTACCTAATCAGGGCCGTAAATACGGCCTTTTATCAGATCGCCTCAATTAAAAATAAGGGCAGCCTATCCGGGCCTTATTTGAACCTGATCA
>CAKNXH010001592.1:498733-539015 GCA_932178445.1 Andricus quercusramuli
AATAAGGGCAGCCTATCCGGGCCTTATTTGAACCTGATCAGGGCCGTTTTATACATTTTTAAATCAGGTAACCTTATCAGGACCTGGTACGGGCCTTTTTTTAAATAAGGCTAAAAAAGGCATTTTCCACACGGGTATGATCACTTTTATCCTAAAAAATTGTTGATAATAGTTAGAGGGCAAAAAATCCCAAAAAATTAAACAACAGGTTTTTCCGGCGTCCTTTTTCAAGCGTCGACTTTGATCTGTTCCCAAAAAGCGGTCGACTTCAGGAAAAATCTGAAGAGATTCACAGATATTCTTTTAAAACTCTTCAATGTTCATTTTTCAAAATTCTACGATATTAAATAGTTTACCTTCCATGGGTTTCCAATATTGATTAATGTCAGAAATATTCAAAATGATATTTCATGCGTAACAATGATTTTATCATAAATTTAATTATTGCACTCCACTCGCATCACAAAACTGCATATTTGAAGCCATTAAACGGATTCCTATGTTCATTCGTTCTTAAGATGAAGTGTTTGCAAATAAATCCCAGTGACAAGTAAATTATTAAATATTCTGAAATGTTGACGAATGTATTGTATTAAAGAATGTTCAAAGAATATCTGTGATGTTTTTAGATTTTTCCTAACGTCAACCGCTTTCTGGTAACAGGTGGTGACATTCGAGACTTGGAAAAGGAGGCCGAAAAACCCTGTTGTTTGAGACGTTTTGCCCTCTTACAACTGACCAATTTTTTCAGGATAAAAGTGATCATATCTTTTGATTCAGAAAACTTTAGCTTTCAGATAATAAGAAATATAGTCTTGAAGTCTGAATCCCTTCAAATATCCAGATCCATTATCCAATATTTCAAAAACAAGAAAAGTTGCATTTTGTATAAGAAAATGTGTTTTTTATTCTTAAGAAAATTTCTGCATTAGATGGAATTGAAATTTTACAGTAATGAATGAATAATTGATAATCTTTTAAAAAAAGTGTTTTCTAATCATTCTTCTTATTGAAAATTAAATTACATCAAATACGTTTTGAAAAATTAGAAATTAACAAATTCAGCTTCATTAAGAAATTGAATTCCCAATAACATAATATTTTTAAATTCTGCAAGAAATCTTGTTCAACAGCACAGTTATACAAACTGGAACGAACAGTAAAAGATATTTGGAATTTTCTCTTGACTTATTATTCGAAACGCGAGTTGATTTTGCGTTCTTCAGTGCAAATTGATTTTTCTAGTCTCAGAAAAGAAGTGAAGTTGGGCGGAGTTTCTTTGGTGCCGACATGCCTGGCTAGTTACTCTTTGAAGTATATAAAGCTGGTATTTGATGCTCTGCGGTACAGTTTATATTTCTTAATTGCTACGAATCTTCCTTCACGGTAGAGAACTACGAAAGTGTATCGAAATGAGTGGCAAGATCTTGGTAAGGTGCTTAAAAAAATACAGTGCCAAATTTTTCTTAAAAATATGTCAGCGACTCTTTCATTTTCCAAAAAAACCCTTACAAATTTTTTAAATCACAAAAGTGATCGGTATATATTGTATTTTATTTTACCAAAAAGAGTGTTTATCTAAAATTGTGCAATTATTAAAACCACATGTTATGCATCATAGAAAGTTATTAGTTTTTTTCAGAATTAATTATTATACAGTGAGATCCATTCGGAAGTTAATAGGGCTGTTTTTTGAGAATATTACGAAATTTGTATTTCTTGCTTTTCCAGTTGCAGTTTAGTTTGGCATTGCTGGTGCTGGCAGTTCTCTTGCAAGAAGAAATTGAAGCGTAAGTTTTTAGAGAGATCTAAAAGTTAATAGATAAAATTATAAAAAATAATGAACTAATTTCGAAATTTTCATGAATCGGAAAGAAATTATACTGAAAAATCTCGCGATTCAGAAGACCCATTTCATCAATTCAATAGCGTTTTGAGTTTTCCTAACATTGAGTGATTTTTTCCAGAAAGAAGGTCATAATCCATGTGCCCTACCACGTGAAGAATTTGAAGCACACTCACACAATTTACAAGATAATTCCACACCACGAGAAAAAATCCGAAGAACATAGTTACTTTGATGGGAAAAATTACCAGTATCAAAAATGATAGTATCTTCAACAAACAGAGATTCAATTTTGAGACCCAAATATTAACACTATTAGTTGAAGTCGATTCCAAAGAATAGTGAGCATCATCGTACAAATCTACTCCATATGCTGTAATTTAGTACTTATGTTGTACCATTGCTGTGTTAATTTACGTGTATAAAAAATATGATATGCATATTATAATAAGAGACGTTATGAAAATGTATCTGATGAAATAAAGTGTGCAGATAACATATAATTTATAGTTATATAAATAATTAACTACCTAATTAAAATTAATTAATTGATCTGAATTGGAACCCCTTCCACACAGTCGAGAATTACTATAATATATTCTGAATATATTACCATCTGAGTTCTGCCGTTCCTCCCATAATAATGAATTTATTGCAAATCAAAATATAAAATTATATAAAAAAGTTTTCGAATATGTAAGAAAGTTATTTTTAGTTTTTAAATAATAGCTGTCACAAATATTAAAATTATTCATTTTATGGTTGCCTTATTTCTACTTTGCTTTTTAAAATGATCATGGAATTTATTTTACCATCATTTTGCCCAGAAACAAAGTTGAAGACAAACTAGATACTGAAAATCGGAAAAAAGGTGTATAATTAGTACAAGAAGTGAGTTTCTTTAATGTTTGGTTCATCTTTCAATTATAAAATAAATACTATCCAAATCAAGTATTTCTTGCACATGAAAGTCATTCCTTAATATTTTGGATTTTAAGGTCAATATTTATGCGAACTGTTCATGAGATTTGGAATAATGTAATATCAAACATGATCTCAATTTTAGGAAAAACAAGTAGTGTTGCTCACTGTATTGAATCGAAGAAAAAAAAACTTGTTTTCAATTAGAAAAAAACTGTACTGTAAAAAACTTTTAGAGATTTTTCGAAACATTTTAGAATACAATTAAAATGTTCTCCCGCTGGTTTGTGAGAAGACTGATCATAATATTTTATTGCAAGGCCTAAGAGTTATTCTGCAAGAAGAATAAAATTAAGGTTTCCACGCCCCCGGACAAAAACTCAACATGCACAATTCGAGAAAGCATTACACTTTCTCCGCGGAATTTTACTGAGGAAGAAGAAAAAGAAGATCATTTATTCACCTTCTTTGTCTCAATCTGCGATGATTGCATATTAAACGGATCAATGACGTTCAGAAAATAATAAAAAGAATATTATATACTATAAGAATGATGATGCCACAAGAAGTCTCTTTGGTTTCCTTGCGGATAAGATAATTATTTTTTTGCTTCAGTAGAAAAAATGAAATATTTAGTGGCTTAGTAATGTCCTCCT
Source organism: Andricus quercusramuli (assembly GCA_932178445.1). Taxonomy (NCBI): domain Eukaryota; kingdom Metazoa; phylum Arthropoda; class Insecta; order Hymenoptera; family Cynipidae; genus Andricus; species Andricus quercusramuli. The sequence continues at coordinate 502,157 of CAKNXH010001592.1, forward strand.
CACAAATTACAATTTCATGTTTTGAGCTAAAAACACAGCAAATGAAGATTAGAAAATAGCTTGAATGAAGCTCATAAAATATACTTAAGTGGGTCATCCCGTGTGACAGCCTTTTTTTAAAAGGTTTTTTCGAAATTTTTTGTAGCGAAATTAAAAAACACAGAGCTTCCAAATTTTTACTATATATTTATTCAGTCTTTAGTAGTGACTCTGAATTTTTATATGCAAAAATATGATCTTGATCGAGAGTTTTATTGAACGAATGGCAACCATATGAAAAAAGGTAGGTAAACGGCGACCATGATTCTGTCAGAGTGGCTTACCCAAAATCAAAACAAAATTGGACGTTAATCTATAGGTGGATGGCTATCGCCGGAACTAGGATTTTTTTTAAATCTTGAAAATTCAATTTTTTATATGCTTTTAAGCATTAAGACCCAAAATTTCATGATTTTTTGCGACTATTTTTTTATGAAAAAAAAACGGTTCAATATTTTTCAAACATCCTAGTTCCGGAGATAGCCGTACGTGTGCTGAATGTACCATTCAAATTTTAAGGTAATCGATTGAACCGTTTTTGAGAAATCATGGTCGCCAGATTAAAAAATGTAGTTTCGAGAAAAACGCGTTTGAAAGTTCGGGTGTCGGGCGTTATAGCTGTCACGCTGCTGACTGTAATGCCAAAATTAAGGAACCGTTGAATTCAATTCGAGTTACAGACGAATAGAATATTAGCCTCTGGTACAAATCCGAAGGTACACAATAGCTCTTGTTTTCCGCCCTGTCGAGCGGTCGGCCGCGCGCTCTAAACACCTTAACTTCTTACTTCTGTAACTTTCCAACGACTTCGAATTTTGGAAAATGACTATACCAGTACATTCTATACATACTCTAGATTGAATTTATGCAAAAAAAAAACGATTTTTTGAATCCGTCCCACGGGATGACCCCCTTAAATATTAACGAAGTGTCTAGTCTACTAGCTCTTCAGACGAATATCCCATACCAATAATTAAATCTATTAGATTTTTTCACAGAGCTTTTTTATTGCTTCCTGTATAGATTTTTTGATTTGACTAACATTTGCAATAATTTTACAAATTAGACTATTAAAATGTATTATCTAAAATTTTTTAATGATATATTTTCATTAAAAATCATTCCTATGGAATATTATTGATTTTAATATAGATTGATGATAAAATTAATAATCAACTAAAGCCTGTGCAGAAAATTATCAGGCAGACTTGCGTCCAGTTAGGGAATGTCTAGACCGTATAATCTGGGGGGTCTTTTTTGGACCCTAATCGGTGGCTCGCTAGCCCGTCATGACCAAAAAAGTTTCTAAGTAGCCAATCCAAATATATTTTTGAACATTTCCTAAAATAGCCGGGGTGTTCAGAAGAACCAAAGGCGAAAAATGAACATTAAAACAAATGAATTCTTCTCTTCATCATCTATTAAGTCTTTTCGGACCCTAATCTGGTGCTGGCTAGCCCGTCATGCCCAAACATTTTTATAAGTGCTTAACTCAAATATTTTTCCGCAGATTTCCAAAAAGAGGGTGGTTTTTAAAAGTATCAAAGATGAAAAGTGAATAGTAGCAAAAAATGCATTTTCTTCTCATCATCTATAGTCAGTCTTTTCTGGTACATTTCTATAAAAAGGCAGGGTGTTTAAAAGTATTAAAATGAAAAAAGATTTTTTTCTCATCATCTAGGCAGTCAGTTTTTTGGATTATTTTTAATATCAACCATCTAAAATATATTTTCACAATACCGACTGGGTAGCGCTTGATTAGTTTATCCCAAGTAGCGCTAGATTATTAGCTTGTCCAGACTAGCATTTGACCACACAAAAACCTTTCACTTCTACTCAGCGTCATAATAGACCGTCTTTTCAGCGCCACATTAGCTGGTCAGGACGGTCTATCCTGGCCCCAAATTGTTTCCTGGTAATTTTCTACACGGGATTCCCAAAAATGTAAGGCCCAGAATAAGGTTTTAAGAACTAAGTTTAGAGCCATAAGTCGTAAGTTCATAAAACTCAAAATATAAGACCCAAAATTCATAAGACCCAAAATATTAGTTCCAAAAAACATACGGGCCGAATCGACGGATGGACCACGGATGGACGGATATCTAACCAAGCATATAAAGATCTCGATCCGCGTCTACGAAAACCTTAAAATATTTTGTACTTTTTAATAAAAATTAGTGGCCTTTAAGACATCCTTTGGATCTTTTCATGTCTATAAAAGGCCCTCAGGACGTCCTCAAGATGTACGTCAAAAGACGTTTATAGGAAAACTTTAGGACTTGTGTGCCCACTGCGGGCTTATATATCGAAAGTGATAATATTTCAGGCTATATAGTTTCTGCGTGACAATGAACTTGGTTTAACTTTGTTTTTCTCTATTTCTCGGGTAATTCGCGAGTGATGAAGCACATCGTACCTTTTATTTCGCACAAGATAGCGAAAGTGCTTATCATCCGTAAACCACCGGAGATTCCTTCACGGCTACTTAACAAGAAATTGACAACTATAAACTCAACAAATGACAAAAAAGAGAGCATATAAACGAAGAGACGACGAAATCTCTTCAATCGCTCTTAGGACGTCGTTCTCAGAACTCTGAAATTGTGTTTTAGGATTGCCAAACTCAAACAAAAATGGTGCGAATGTGTATTTGTGATTCATATCAGAATTTATTTTATCATTATAGTGATCGTTAATTAAATTCTACAAGTTATTATTTTTTGCATTTTTCAATTAAAGATTCAATACATTAGGAATGTGTAATATATAATAAAAGTATAGTAAACTTGCTTTTACAATTCAGAGTTGCATAATTTAAACTATAACAAATACAAATTAAACTAATTTGAATGAGTTTAGATGTGCTTCTTATGTACATAACATTTTTAATGTTCAAATTGCAGATTCTTTAAAGATTGTATAGTATTCAAGAACAGATTATTGATTTTCTTATTAGTAGTAGGGTACATGAATTCTAGTTCAATATATTTTTTTATTCAGTTTTATATTTTTAGATTAGAAATTGAGCAGTGAATTTATAATAATATCAGTATTTTGAGGAATGTGATTTTTATATCTGATGTGTTACAGAGAATAGCAGCTCTAATAATTGTCGTTTTGCTACACATGGTTCTGGGAGGAGACAGTAAGAAGGAACAGTATGTACATTCTGGCATAATTATTTGTTATCTTCATATAGTTGTAAATTATTAATGTTACAGTATCTTTAATTTTTATTTCAGAAGAAAGAAAATTTGAAGTAAATTATTATTTTATTATATATAATAATCTACGATTCATTCATTTTCTCTACGATGAATCTTCTGTGTTTCGCTCGCTTTTCGCGTGTGCTTTGTCTAGCGACTTTTTCTATTAGTTCAATGTGAAAGTTTATTAGTCAACGTCAATTTGAGATCTTACAACATTTTCTTCAACATGAATTTTTTCCTCTTTCATGAGAATACTTTGTTATTGATTTCCAAGTTATTAATTTTGCACTTTAGAACAAAATGAGTGATTTCTAAAAAGCATGATGCAAAAATTAAAAATAATTGGGGCTCCTTGTTCAGATATTACAATATAAAGTACAAATTTTATTCTTCATGAGTACTTTAATATTTGCAAATTGTTATCGAACCTTTTATTGCATCTTGTGTCACATTTTCATAAATTTAATTTGTTTATATTTGCAATGTTATTCTTTACGATTGAAACTAAAAATACGCATCCTAGTGTGAGGTGATTCTGAGCAAATTTGTAAATATAATTTAGGCGGAAAATTTTGTTAAATAAAATGTCATTGTAGCTTGTGCCCTCCTCCCAAAAAGTAGATTTTTAAATTATTGATATATTTTTTTAATGAGAGTTTATGACAAATTTGTAGATTTTTTTTGGTTTAACAACTTTTTTCTTCATTTTTTTCGTCTCTTGTGTTGTTTTGCCCAAAATGTATTATTTTTTCAATGTTATTTTTTACGATTCGAAGAAAATCTACTCGTCCTATCTCAAACGTATTAATAACAAATTTGTGGATCCTTTTTGGGTGAAGAACTTTTGTTCATTAATTTTTTTTCGCACTTTATGTCGTTATTCGAAAAATTTAATCTTTTTATTTTTAATGTTATTTGTTACGATTTAAACAAAAACTACGCGTCCTATCAAAAAATTATTGATGACAAATTCAGATGAGTTCTCACTCTTTTTTGGAAGAATAACTTTTGTCTATTCATTTTTTTTCATAGCTATTTGGCTAAAAATGTTCATTTTCGTTTTTTTTTATTTTGAAAGTGTTATAACTCTGATAATTTTTTTTTACCGAAAAAAGTCATTGAAGTTAATTTTTCAAGTTTCCGAGTGACATGAATAGCCCTAAAAAAGTGTGACAACGCACAATGCAATCTGATCAAAATGGTCCGAATTTGTGCTCAAATTTTTGAAAAATCCGTCAACAAGGAAAACATGCCTTGAAACCTTTTAGGCACTTTTTTAAAGGATTTAAATAATGTTTTGAAATGTTTCAAAATATTTTGACGTATTCTCATAAAATTAATTATAAGAAGGAATCGTTTTACATTTTCCTAATAATATCAAAAAACTTTAATACTCTTGATTCCCTAAAAAATTCTTAAAAAACTTTTGGATTTTTTTTCAAAAAAGTTCTTTAAAAATATCTCAAAACTAAAGAAAATTGCCTTGAAATCTTCCACATTGTTTTTTGACAATTATAAAAATCTTAAAAGGTGTTTCGTCTTTTTTAAAATATATTTTCTTGAAGTTAATTTTAAAAAAATCATTCGAAAATTTCCTGGGAATCGTAAAAAATTGTAATTCTCTACAATTTTTATTAATTGATCGCAAAAACACGAATTTACAGCAAAATAGGTGAATTCTCAGGTAAAAAGTTTAATTTTTAACCAGTTATGAAAAAAGTGGAAAAAATCAGTTTTTTGAAAATTGCCTTATTCCAGTTCATCCTATGTCCCAAATACCTTAGCAAGAAGTTATACGTAATTTATTTAATCTTGCTCTTGTGGTTCTTAACCATTCAATGTTGTTTATTTAAAGGTACTACATGATAACAGAACCAAAATATAAAATATATAAACATTGTATTCGCAATAAAAATAAATCATTCCTTCGAACTGACAAATTTTTAAAAAATTTTGTGGAGCTTTTCTTTTCCTCCCACACGTTTACAATATACATTTAAACTTTTCTGTTCTGATTTGTACCAATTACTCAACCTGAAAAATATCACAAATATATTTAGATTAAATAATTTGTTTCAAATTCTTTATATTTTTTAAACTGACTACACTACCTATTTAATATTAATTCTACATGTCAAGTCACCAAATCTTACAATAAATGACCGATAAATTACAAATTAACAAGCATTTCTAAAAATTACAAAAATTTCCAAATTTACAAGCAATTTCCAAAATTTTCAAAGTAATGAGAAATTTCGAAAATTACTAGTGAAAATGTCGAAAATTCCCGGAAATTTCAAAAAAATTACATGGATTACAAAAATTTCCAAATCTACCAGAAATTTTCCAAATTCCCAAAATTACCAAAATTAGGGATCATCTGTGTTATCGAAAATATCATATGCAGCAAGGGGAAGAAATTGGACTTTCATTGCTGCATAATACACTATGATTGAATAAAAGTATTTCATTTTAATAATTTTTTTTATTTTATATTTTAACAATTTCTGAGTTATCAGAATCGGAAATTTTATTATTTGAAAATTTTCCTGTGTCGGCAGTGTTATTTCCAGAATTTTCTATGATAGGAAATTTTCAAAATCGGTAATATCATAAGCTTTGGGGAATTTTATCATTCTCAAATTTTGCAATTCTAGGAATTTTATTAATTCCCGGCTATGAAAAGTTCCAAAAAAATACAATATTCAAAACATAGAACAGCCCAATTTCTAATGTTCGCGACAATGTTAAATTCCAGAATTGGAAAATTAACGAATCTAAAAAATTAAGAAATTTCTTCAATTATAAATGTGAAATGAAATAAAAAATATGTTTCCGAAAACAGCAGAATAAGATGTTGTTTAATGATCTTATATATGGGTATTTCAACAATGATTTGAAAAAAGTGATTTTCTTTACGACAAAGCGATATATTGAGATTTTTTTTCATACAAATTGTTATTAAAAATTACGACAGTTTTTATATAATGCTTCAAATCCAGTTTTATAATTACTATTTACTTATTTCTGACCAACTTTACTAAGAAACGGCTCTTCTGTATTTATAAATAGTAAATATATGTTTTTGGCTATAAGAATGTTTCGAATAATCATAGGAATGATTTTTTATAAACTCTGTCAGTTAATTATTAGCGGCAGATTTTTCACAGAAATTGTTCCTAACAAATACGGATATTGTAACTTATTTTCAGATAATTTCAGTAGAAGAAGGGCTTTTTGTATTTAGAAATTATATCAAAATAATATAATTTCAGCAGTAATTGAAAGAAATAAAAATTTGTTTCTTCTATTAAACGGAAAATTGAGATATTCGTTTATAAAAATTGTTATTAAGAATCAACAAAATTGTTATTGAATGCCGGATGTTCAGTTGTGAAATTACTATGAAGTTCAAGGATGAATGCAGTAAAAAACACACGTTTTGTATTTAGAAATGATAAGCTTATGACTTTGTTTATGAAAATGTTTATGAGAATTATATGTATTAATTTCTCATTAATTTTGTTAATCAATTAGTACAAATTATGTAATTTAACAATAATTCAAGAGAGAAATTTTTCCGAGGAAATGCAAATTGAGACATTTTTGCACAGAGATTGTTTTTAACAATTACGAAAATGGTTTTTAGTGCCTCATATCTAATTTCAAAAACCCTCTTAAGTCATTATCGGATAATTTTCGAGAAAAAACGTTTTTTTCTTATTTTCAAAAATAAATGTGAATTTTTTCTCATGAAAATATTTATAAAAGACATAATTGAAAGAAATAATTTTTTCTACAAGGAAACGACAGATTGAGATACATATAGTAATAACTTTTTATTAAATGCTAGTATAAGGGTGGTTCAAAAATGCATTGCAAAATTTTTTTTCACCCTAGAGGGCAAGTCCGCCCCCCCCAAAGTTTCCATTTCCGGAGAAGAAAAATCCCTAATTTTTTTTCCTCTCGAAATTCGAATATTAGCACGTGCCACCGGGCACTTCGAAATCTCATTTAATTAACATTGGGAAATTTTGGATTTTCGAAAAATTGTACTCATACTTCAGGGTTTGATCGAAACGTGCCAAACGTTTTAGAGATTGAAGAGGAGTACCTATAAAATAAAAGCATTCTAATAACTTTCATCTTTAACCCCCCCCCCCACACACACAGCGCCTTAAATATGACCCCAAAATCAAAAAACTACATTTTTACGTATCATTGTTACTTTTTAGTAATTTCCGTCGCCTTTTTCATACAAATAATCACTAATGGATAATTTGAATATTTCCCATGACTTTTTAAACAATTTTTAATTGTTTAAACAAATGTGTCTTATTTAAACAATTATTTATTTCCAAAAAATGTAAAAAATAATTTGATTGAAATGTAATAGTTTGTCATTGTTTGAAGTGGAAATTTTTTTAAAAACATTATGTAATTATTTAAACAATTACTTATTGTTCATTCTCAACATTTCTAAAAATTGACCCAGAGATGTCCAGTTTTTCGCAAATTGTTATCCTATGCTACTTTTTGTTAAATAATTATATAATTTGATACATTTCTTTCAATGTTTAATAAATTTCTATTTGTTTAAACAATTTTGATTTGCTTAAGCAGTTTTTTTCGATAACTTTAAAAAAATTAAATTAAATAAAATACATAAAATTACTTTTCTGTCTCTATAGTGTATAGAAAGAATATATTAATCATTTTTTAATATTGTTTAAGCATATACAATTTACTTAAACAATTTCTTTTCCAAAAATATTTTTTATATCGTATTTCTGAATTAAGCATAATATTGAATGATTTCAAGGAGTAATAAATTCTGCTAAAAACTTTATGTTATTGTTTATACAATAAATTATTGTTTTTCTTCTTCAAATTTCCTTCAAATTGCGTATGGATGGTTTACATCTTCTTTGGCGCATTATTATATGAATCATCAAAGTCATAATAAAATTTGAATTATAAAAGTGTATTTATCATTGCTTTCTTCATATTTCTACATAATCATACTGCATATGAAATGGATTTAGACTATATTTCATTATAGCATTTTAAAGTCTTATGAATATCAATCTGGCCTACTGGAAGACACAAAAAATATATATTAAAATATGTTTACGAAAATAATTCCATGTTTAATATTTTATATTATTGATCCACATTTTTCAATAGAAAACTGCTTGAACTAATAAAAATTGTTTAAACAATAACACGACGTTTTTAACAGAATTTACTACTCCTCGAAATCATTCAATATTATGTTTAATCCATGGAATATGATATAAAATATATTGTTGGAAAAATTATTGTTTAAACATATTATATTTGTTTGAGCAATTAAAGAATGGTTAATATATTCTTTCTATACACTATACAGACAGAAAAATAATCATATGTATTTTATTTTATTTTGTTAAAGTTAACGAAAAAAAAAGCTTTTTCAGCAAATCAGAATTGTTTAAACAAATAGGAATTTATTAGACATTAAAAGATATGCATCAAAATTATATAAAAAAATCACTAGTTCAAACAATGACAAACTATTACGTTTCAATCAGAAAATACGATTATTTTATATATTTTTTGGGAATAAATAATTGTTGAAATAAGTAACATTTGTTTGAACAATTAAAAATTGTTCAAAAAGTCATGGAAAATATTCAAATTGTCCATTAGTAATTATTTGTATGAAAAAGGCGACGGAATTTGCTAAAAAGTAACAATAATACGTGAACACAGAAAGATACATTTTCCACCAAGAGAGGTGACTTTACTACCATAAAGGATAAATTTTCAATTTGAAAAAAATAAAAACTTCACCAAATTTTGGAATTCGTAAATGAATAATTGAATTTTCTCACCAAAAACATGAATTTTAAACTGCAAAGACAAATTTTCTACCAAAAAAGACGAATTTTCAACAAGACATATGAATTTTCTACCAATTAGTTAAATTTTCAACATAAAAAGACAAAATTTCAACAAAAAATTGAATAATTAAAATTTCAATTTGAAAAATGAGGTTTTTACAACAACAAAAAAAGAATTTTCAACAAAATATTTCAATTTTTAATCAGGAACATACATTTTCAACTAAAATGATACATCTTCAATTAAAAAATTGATTTTTAATAAGTGTTTAAGAATGTTTAAAAGTCTTAAAAAGTGTTAACAGTATGGTGGTCCAGGAATGCATTGGGAATGTTTTTTCTCTCGAGTTTTCATGCATATGGCCCCCAAATTTGTTCGAATTCACAAAAAAATAAATAAAAAAAAGATTCAAATCAGAGGTTCCGTAAGCCCCATGAAGTTCAACTCGTATTTTCGATAATCAAAAAAGACGTTTTTGTACATTTTATTTGTAATCGTCAACATTAGGTAAATCGAAACACAAATCAACATTTTTCTTCACAATTATATATGGAATAAGAATGAATAATCACTTTTTAAATATCGCCTCCATAAGTCTGTTTCATAGGGTCTTAACAAAAACCCATAAGTGAAAAATTGGGTTTTGCGAGTTTTTATCGCTATTTATGATTTTTTGTCGGTTTTTTGTACGCAAATTGATTCAAATACATAAAATATAACTCTCTACTGATAATTAAATGTTGACACGACTTGTTGAAACTATTTATTATTGTTTTCACCCGAACTAAAGAAATAATAAACTCAATCCACCAGAAATAATTATTTAAACTATTTAATATTATTTATAAAAATATTCTCTTAGAAGAACGCTAGAAAGTTGTCGTTTTTTTTCTCAAAAAGTTGCTACTTTTCGTCCACTTTTCAATTAGAGTGAGGTTATAATTCATTTAAGTAAACAAACATAATTGTTCAAGCAATTGACCATTATTTTGAATTATATTCTCTTCAAGTAATGTTAGAAAGTTGCAGTTTTTTCTGAAATTTTCAACTTCACGCCCAGTTTTGTACTGAGAGCGACGTAATAGTTAATGCAGTTTAGTAAACATAATTGTTCAGGCGAATTACATTCTTTATTACCAATTTTTCCTATATTATTTTATGGATATGAATTGTGAGAGAAGCAAACGAAAAGAATTAATGTCAAACTCAATTTTGAACAAATTATGCCTGGCTGAAGAAAGAAATTCAATGAAAATTTATAAATTTCGTTCGCGTTTAAAGCTGATAATGCAATATCTATCTTTCACAGAATAATGATTAAAAATAATTCGTGAGTTTCATGAATAATCAGTACGAAATCAACATTATTATGTATATAATCTGGCTATTGCATTGCCAGTTAATAATATACAGAAATACAAAAAATATTAAAAAATAATTTGAGAGGCAATGAGTTTTTATCCAAACAAAGAACAGTTTAACTTTTAACAAAATACTTGAATTTTTAACAAAAAAATTTAATTTTCAACCTACAAATCTGCCCGCTACGCGGGGCACATTCTCATCGCGCCAAGGGCGCGCGACTGATGGTTCTCGCGCTTCGCGCTCGATAATGTACTTACCTCGCGCTACGCGCTCGGTCTTTGTATTTCCACGAGATTTGCGCACAGACCCTTTAAAATTAAAGGTCAAATCATCGTCAACTGTAATTTGGTGCTTTTGAATTCTCTTTTGTTAAAGCCTTCGGCTTTCACAAACATATTCTCATCAAGTATTTCGTGCTTTGCACTCGATTTTGTCCAAAATGCGAACTTTTCTACATTATTAGATGATGTTATTCGGTGTCGACCAGGTAATAAAATTAATTAGAAGATGTTATTATTGTTGGTATACTGGTCTATACTGGTCTACATTATGTTCAACACTTTTATATCAAATGTATATTATATTTATTTATCTACTAAAGCTGGTACTGCTTGTTCAGATATTGCAAAATATTGTAGAAATTTTATTTTTCAACATCACTTCAATATTTTCTCCTTATTTTGCTCTAATTTTCATTCCTAGCTACCCTGAAATACATATCATTTCGATATATTATCACAATTCATAATATGTATTGGTATTGAAACATACGCATTTTCATTTTATTGTTCTTATAATTTAAAAAAGTGTACGTCCTATAAAAAAAGGTTGTTATTATACATTCTATTGCAACTCGTGTCGTTTTTCTAGAAATTCTATTCTTTTTATTTTTATTCTTATTTTTTACGATTGAAAAAATTCTACTCGCCCTCTCTAAAACTTATAAATAGCGAAGTCGTTGATTGTCTTTCAGTGAACAACTTTCGCTCATTCATTTTTTTTTCATAGCTTGTGTCGTTTGTCAAAAGATTAAATTTTCTCATTTGTAATGTTATTTTTTACCAATAAAAGAAAAACGAAGCATCCTATTAAAAAGTGATTCTCAACAGATTTCTAGATCTTTTTTAGGTGCACAATTTTTGTATCTCTTTTTGTATCTTGCATAGTTTGACCGCAAAATGAAAAGTTTAATTTTTTATTATTTTCTGTGCTATCAAAATTCGAATTTTCGATTATTCGGAAAAATTCAAAAAGTTGTTATGATAATCTTATAGGGCTTTCAAAAAGCAACGTTTTTCTTCTCCTGGCTTTTCTTCATATCGAGCGTTGTTCCACTTAAAATATTCATTTTCGTTTGTTTTTTTGGATTTTGAAAATGCTATAACTCTAATAGTTTCATTTTTATCGAAAAATGTCATGAGGATAAATGCCGTACATTATCTTTTCGAAAGTTATCGTCCCTACAACTAAAGAAAGACTACAGACTGCAGACTACAGACTACAGACTACAGACTACAGACAGACACCTTCGTAAAAATCGTTTTTACATCAAGCAAACACCTTTTCATTATGATGAGAATGTAAAAAGAACCCTAATTTCGAAAAAAGTTCAATTTATTTTTCATTCTCATTTTTGAAGGCCAAATATATTTTTTTGAACCGTGCTTATTATCGAGGGAAAGTGTTTACACTTTCTAATACTTGTTTCCGTAATTGTCCAAATTTGACGGAATTTGACTTGAACTCTTCAATTTTTCAGATTTCTAATTGAAGAATATAAGGAAAATACTTTTCAATGCAATAAGTTTGACTATAAACAATTAAAAATTGAGTGATTTAAAAACCAACATTCGCAAATTCAAGCCTTAAAAACTAAGTAATTTTAATGAAGCTTCGGAAATTAAACTGTTTTATAATTAATTATTCAAAGCTGCACAATTTTAAACATAAAAATTATATAAATTATTCATATAATCAATTCAATTAATTAATAATTATTCAAGTAATAAATTCAATTCAATAATCAATTCATATAAATTTTCCAATTCAGAAGTAAATTCAAAACAAAACTTTTCTTTTCCAATTCAGAAACAAATTGAATACAAAAATTTCCTCCAACCCAATTAAATTGAAAAAAATTTTCTTTTTTGATTTAGAAAAAGGCTGAAACTCAAATAATTAAATAATTTTGTGTGAACTTAAAACTGAATACTTAAAAAGTTATAGTAACAACGCAGTTTGAAATTACCAAAATATGGTAGTTGAGAAATAATGCCCCATACAGAGCTTCTTATTCTTAATTTTACATTATCAAAAGTTTGATAAATCAATAAACCTAAAACGTGTTTAATTTTAATATTAAATACTCTAAATTTAGAACATTTCTAGAGCTGTCATTTTATGTTTAAGTATGTAGTACTTAATTAAAAAATTTATTTAGGTTTAAGTGTTTAAATTTTATAATTTTAAGGAACTAGACAAAGTTTTGTTAACCGAGGAAAGACGAAACATTTTTTGTCGTTTTTAGAGGCCATCCTGAAATATTTATGTTGAGAATTTGACTGCTAAGAAGAAATTTATTGCGCTTATAGTGCGCGAATCATACTTGCTATTGTTTAAAATAATTTTTTATTCTTAAAACAGGAAAACACTGCCTTTATTTTACATTCATTATTTTTGAAGGGTTTAGATTCTACAAAACCTCTGTCCAACATCTTTTCCGTCGATTGTTAAGCGTGATTTACTTCGTCATAACCTTATACATAAGGCATAAATAAAAAGAGGATTTTTCTTCTTCCCGAGAATAAATCCGGCAATTAATATTCTATCAAATTTTATTGAGTAAATCAGTTTGAATCCTTTTAAAAAATGTATAAACACTCAACATAAGAAGCCTTGTTGTTATGGGGTTTCAAATTGTTTGTATTTTAAATATTCCGAAATAAAAATCCAGACAGGCGAACACGTACTTTGCGCGGGTGCATTTACTGCTAGTTTAAAATCATTTATATATCATTTTCAGTATGATTTATTAGTGAATTCGTATGATCAATCAAAATTCGACGTAACTCTGATGTTTGAAATTTGACCAGGCATGAAATCAACAGGTGTATAATTACTGATGTTTTTAAGTGATATAACAATATAGGTATATGTGTAATTACTTAAAAAAACCTGGCATCTGTTCCATTTTATATTCTGAGAAAAAAAAAAGTTTCATAACATTGCAATTTTCTTTGGATATTGATTTTAATATTTATATTGTGTTCTAATTTAAATAATTTGATACAAAATATCCACTTTTATAGTTATTAGCTAGGCTGAATGAAGTTTTGATTAATAAATGTAATTGTTTCATTATTATTTAATGAATATTATTATTTTTATAATTCATAGGAATTTATAAAATATTGATTTTCCATACATTTTAATGAACTTGATAATTATATAGAATTCCTTCGACAATTTTTTAAAATATTCATCAAAGTTGCTTAGAATCTATGTTGAACTTTCGTGTAATATGAATGTTAAAAAACTTTGAATAACAAATTTCTGTAGGATTGGCATATGATACTGAATTCCATTGACCTTTCATGGAGTTTCTCTAGAAATTCTCTAAAATACGTGTAAATTACCTCAAAATATGGTACGAAATATCTTTCAATACCTGGAAATATATATTTTTTAAATTATATATTAAGTCTTTGTAAGCTTTTGTAATGCACAAACTATAAATTCTTTCGAACGATTTTCTCAAAATTCTTAGCGTTTCCTTAAAATCTTCTGCAGGTTATATATATATATCATAACAAAAAAACTGTTTTTACTTTTTTACAATCTTACAGATATCCGCTTGATTTTTATGTTTCAGTGTGCATTTCAAGATTCACGTTCCTGAAATAATAAAGCACCACATCCACACACACACAGTTTTCATCCACATACATCCTCCCCCCAAAGATCATTCGAAAAAAGGTCATAAAGATAAATCAAAACATTACGAAGAAAGTAACGTAGAAGACTGGAGTTCCTACAATTCCTATGATAATCATGGAAATCATGAAGAATATGGTGTAGATGAAAAAGTTCATAAGAAGGGTTACGAAGAAGAGAATGGAGCGAAAGGCAATAATCTTCACAGGGATAATTATAATTCTTACTTACCTACTTCGTACGGAGTGACAGGTTTTGTCAATTCTTATAATGACGCAGCTCAGCCGAATTATAATAATAATTACAATCCTAATTATAATCAAGCTAATAGGTATTCTCAAAATGAGTCTGGCCAAGGCGTGATTGGATATATGACCCCTCCACAGTATGCTATCCACGAAGAAGTCGATGATATTCCAAATAATAATATTGAATATGATGTTTATGAAGAAGGCCATAAAAGGGGACTTCAGTCTGAAACTGGACATCTAATTACGAAGAACTTGAAGGATTTTTACGATGACAAACTCAATGAGGCTGAAGAATTTAAGGAAGATGAATATCACAAGGAGTATGATCAACGTAGTGATCATGGCAATCACGCAAATTATGATAAGGAAATTGGTCACATGGATCGAGCTGGTCGTAAAAGTGCACAAAAGAGGGTTTTCACTCTTAGAGTCATTCCGAGATAAGTGTTTTTTAAGCTTGTGTGTCTGTAAAAATAATTTTATATCTGTAAATCGATGAAAGGTGTGATCGCAAATTTGAATTACTTCCTTTATAATCGTAATATTTTTCCAATTTGTAAAAAGTGTAAGTTGATGAGAAACAAAAGTATTTTGTTGATCGTATGAATGTAGTAAGACTCTAAATGTTGATATCGATAATTCAACAAAACCTGAATATTTTTTATATATTTTGATATTTAAACAACTACTGTATGCTTTTGTACTTAGATATCTATTATCTGCCGTATGAGAATGTTATATACGTTTCGGTGTTCAATAAAAATGTATAAATCAATTATATAATTTATTATGAAAATGTAAAAAAAAGTAACAAATAACAATAGTGAACAGTACAATTTTTTATGAAAGTCATATCACAAAATTAGAATTCCCATTGGCATTTGCTAACACGAGACTAGTTTCAGATTAGGAGGTAAAGGTACTTTTTGCAAATGCAATTAAAGTCACTTATAGTGATATATTGAAAATTGGAAGTGATCTTTCTAAATCGAACTTTCATACAAAAATTAGTAGCCTCCTGATATTTCTTCGTGGCCACCAGACATCGCCACACCTCCTCCATGTATGCCAAGATCATTACCGCCTTCTTCAAATCCATGACCTCCAAAACCACCATGACCTCCTTGACCTCCGTGGCCTCCAAGGTCAATCGGATGACCTACAGTATACCCCAAGACTTCATATTTGTCACCACCGCCACCTCCATGATGAATATGCTTCGTAATTGTGTGGGTATGCTTGATCTTTTTGATATGGTATGGCACGTGAATTATTACGTGAGCGCTGAAAAATACAAAGAAGTTAATTTTTTTGTTCCTAATCGCGTGGTATATATCTTTTCCAAGAGATATGCAAACGTTGTTGAATTCACCTTGCAATTACTTGAAATAACTGTATAATCACTTGGAATCAAGTGCAATCATTTGTATTATTCCTGAAATCACTCGGAATTTAGAGTATAATCATCGGCAATTACTAGATTTGGCTGAAATGATTTAAATTTTCCTCAAATCACTCCGCAATCACTCTGCATTCACTACATTTTGCTGAAATCACCTATATTTGCAGTGATTTTAATTGATTAAAAATCACTATTCAGTTACTCCATAGTTACTCTGCAATCACTTTGCCATAACTACATATGTCTGAAAGTACTTGCAATCATATGCAATCACGTATATAATCATGCAATCGGTGAAAATCGGAAGTTATGTTACAGGCAGTAATACTATCCTATTTTTCAAGAGATTTCATCCACTTCATGGTAATTTTTATTGCAGGTAGATCCTGCACTGAAATCTGGTAAGAAGCTACATTTTTTCTGATATCAGATTTTACTTTTTTCTTGCCTAGGAGAGTAAAATTCCATTAAAAGAAAGAAAGTTTCATTGAAGCAAGCCTTGAATGAAATAATTATTTTTGTGGAACCCTTTGGTGGAACGATTATTATTATTATTATTATTATTATATTGTAAACGGATGGAGCTGATTGCTATGAGTTTTTATAAAGAGACTGGAGAAAGTTGCCTAACTTTGGCCATATCTCAATTGAAGCACTTTCGATACTACAAGAAATGCTTTACTTTCCGCGTCCATTAAGAAGTAACTCGAATTTAGTATTTACTTCCATTGGATAGGTGGTAGAAAGCATGTAATTTTCAACGTGATGTGTCTTAACGAAAGTATCTTTAGTCACATCACTGTTCTAGTTTTAACCACTTTAACATACCGTGTTTTAATGAATAAATTGATTCGTATTTAACTAATTTCTAGTGCCACCCATCACTTTTTTAGGTATTATTTTTAAATACTCACTAGTTTTGAAAGAGTGTTACATTATATTTGTAACTCGATTCGAAATGTATTGTTTATTAAGTTGTTTCAATTTAAGTTTTTAATTTTCACATTATTTTTCCAAATTGAGTAATTGGTAATTTAATACAAGGAATAGTTATGTTTGAATTATGTGATTTAGCAGACAAAATTTGCAAGTTTGTTTACAAATTTAACGCTAAGAACCGAGAAAGACCGAATTTGGTTATTAAAGTTTAATGTTGGACGTTGAAGAGTGACCAATTTTTTTGGATCACGCACTCTTTAAGCTAGTTCCATTTGTTGAAAAATTTATGTTTCTGTTTTTTTCAAAAAAGCGTTTAAAACGCAGTGCTGGGACTCTCACAGTCCCAAAATGATTCATAACTATTAACCCTCTTGCTCCGGGGTCGGCCAAGTGGGTTTGGGCTTGGGATTAATTAAAACTAATTTCCGTAAAAAAACTTGACCCAATTAAAACTTTGCTATTTTAGTATCTAAATAACTAGCTACGATTCAGAAAATTGGAATAAAGGATATTTTTAAATTTAATCCCTGCAAATGGTAGTTTGCCACGGTTAGGGGTAGTACTTTTGTCTTATTGGGTAAAGTTTTTTTTTCCTCAGCGTCTGGTACCATCAGTTGTATTTCCTGCTCGGCACTTATTTTTTTTACGGCAATTAATATTGATAAATTGTTTTGACCATTTTACGGCGGTTTAGGTGCCAGGACGCGGTTTAAACTTTTTTATTAATAAAACAAAAATGAGCATATCTTTTGTCAACAAATAGGGCGAGTTTAGGGGGTGTATCATAAAAACGAAAAACATTGGGGTTTTTTAGAACACCTTAGTGTCCATGCCAAATTCTCGAAATTTCTAGATGGAACAAAAGATTATTTTTTATAATAAGTTAAAAATTGTATTGCGCTATATAGAATAAACTGTTTTAAAAATTGAGCAAGGACAAGACCATTGGAAGTTATAGGTGTCGATAATTGTCGGCAACAGAAATCTTGGTTTCAGGCTTCCTAATCTACTTTGTCATTTGAAAATAAAAATAAAACTTACTGTCCACCACCATGTCCATCTCCTTCTACAAGGCTCAAGGATGCTATAACCACGAGAAGAACGACTAGCTGCAATAAATGAAAATAATTATTTCCAATTAGCGGAATTTCAGTTGAATTAAGTAAAAAATACATGAAATAGTATATTTATGAAGGTCAAGGGGTTTTATTATTTGTAGTGTCGAGACACAACTCACGTCCCCTTTCGTTTTCCAGGTTTGTACGTTTATACTCGATCATGTTATAACCGTTTATAAATTTGACCTTTATTATTAGATTTTTGAATTAATTTCTACAATATTCTATCTTTTTAAATTCTTTTTGAAATATTAAAAAAAACTTCTAAAGTCTTAATAATTTCTAAAACTCCCTGAAGATTCTAATAATATTTTTAATTAATTTTAAAATCCCTCAGTAGAGGGATATTGGCATTCCTACAGCAAGTTTCCAGTTACCGAATTTCGAGATCTTTTGGTAGTTTGTGTCGTCGCTAAATTTAAAAGCTCCCAGGTAGCTGTGGCGAATCATTACTAAGGCGTGTAATGAATGCTTCCTTAAATTTATAGGAAATATTGTTATGATGATGTTATCAAGAAATACAGGACAGAAGTGAATCCTTGAAAGTTTTTGAATTCCGATAAATTTCGGTAACAGAAATTATTAATTAGGAACGCTCTGGCCTGTTATAGAATTGTATGCAATTCTTTTACAACACTAGAAATCTTGCAAAACAGTAAGTATCTACAACAAGTTTTCAATTCTTGAATAATATTTTATAATTCAAATAAGCTTACCGAAATACTCGGCATCATCCTTGCACGATTTTTTTAAAAAGACTTGAACTTGCACTGCAAGTGGTCGAACTCCTAGATCTGATCTGCCGAATCGAAGCCCGCGTATTCCATTTATATATACAAGATATAGCAACATAAGAATGCAAGCTAACAATGTACCTACTCCATACAATACGTAGAAGATTGTGAAAGGAATATGAAACTAAAAAATCATCAATCTAAGAGGAGATTGTCCATTTTTCCTTGCTGTTCGGACCCCCATTATATATCCCCCGTAATGTATGTTGTTATTGTCTTTATCCAGTTGGGCGTGTATATAATTTTTACAATTACTGAATTGCTTCCTCGTCTTCCTTTTAAAACCTTTTTTGCCTTTTCCTAGCCAGGGAAAATGCACTATGGTCAGTGAACGTTCAAGATCAAGATCATGGTCGTCATGCAGGTTTCACCTCCGTATTGTCTGTGCAACCCAGTCAATTCAATTCAGAGTGCTACACGAAAGTCACATTGTTTCAGACAATAGAATAACAGAATTCAAATATTTTTAAAATTGATAAGCGAAGCGAAATGACTGTCATTTTCAACTTTTATTTCGACACGAGATTTCAAGTTGAAAAAGTATAGTGCTTTTGAATAACAAAATTATTCATGACGCTATTGAAGATTTGTTCTCTACAGAGAAAAAAACGGAGGCTACGCAATGTTGCAGATAATCTCGAGTAGAGTAAATGTGAGGTGGTTACAGCAATGTTTCGTACCCCCAGTTTTTTTGTGCTCCTCTTTGAATACATTGCCAATTTGAGGGTAAAAAACGTTTTTTGAGGATATCTTCAGGTGGTTTTTGAAACCAGCATAAAAGATGATTATCATTACGTATGAAAACATTTTTCAACATTTGTGAATAAGAACTATCCTGAAATTCAGCATATTTATAACATTGGCGATCAAGGGAAAATAGGAACGGAAATAAGACGTAGGAGATGCTTTAGACTTGCGGCCTCTCAAGTGTGACGAAGATGAATAATCTTCTTCTACTTTATTTGCTATTCTGTTCATAAATGTAAGAACGCGTCTGTAATAAAAATGCAATAAAATTATTATGAGTTCCGGAACTGACTATAAGTCGCGGTTCATAAGATATTTACAATCTTCAACAGTCACAAAGTGCTTTTCTACATATAGATCTTCTCCAAACTTCCTACTTAGAGCAAAGAGCTCTAGAATTAAAAACTATGTGAATAAAGAAGTTTCAAATCTTTCAGAAAGAACATGAAATTTTTCTGCAATAGGTTTCTACATATAAAATTTTGATCAAATTATAAAATTGTATGTTTCCCACAAAATCCGCATTGAAGATGTGAGAAAATTACGAAGAAATTATTTATGTGTAGGAGGAAGGGGAAAAAATTCTTTATCCAGGTTTCTATCTCAAACATTTTTAAAATGCATATTTTTACAAAATCACAAAAATATAGTAAGAGCTTTTTTGCCTGTTAAATATGTGCAATATATGTATTCTTTGATGTGCTAATAAGATTTTGGAAAAGGTTTGCACTACATTTTAAGAATTTATGAAAATATGAGAATCACAACTGGATCAGGATCAAAGATAAAATTAGTTCTATACCACATGGTAGTAAATGTACTCCAAATTATAGAGGTATGTGGCCAGTATTTACAATGTTCCAGGTATGTGAACTTTTTTTAATATCTGTTTTGAGGTCGCAATAACCAAATAATGGTCCTTATCCAGTTGTCATTCTGTTCATTTTGAAATCATGAGTAAAAGGAGAAATTATAAATTATTTTATTATTATTAGTTGAAAACCCAAAAACCAAATTTCTAAAAATTCGTCCTCATCCAGTTGCCATTCTTATGTCATCGTGTTCATTTACGGGCGCTTTCGCCGAAAAGTGTAATTTTCCTGTTGTCGTGCATTTAGCGATATTCCCACACTTGCAAGTCAAGTTATACTACATGCAAATTTAGAAAAAATATACCTGTATAATATTTGCCACCATTTTTAAGATTCGAATTCCCCCCCCCCCATGATATGTGGGTGTCAGTGCTGGTATAAGGTAACTCGGAGCCTGGGGTTGCAGCTTTTTTGGGGGCCATTTCGGGAAAAATTGATAAATAAAAATTTATCATTGAAATAAATGTAAAAATAAGGTTCATTGGAGTGATAAAATGAAAGGAGAGATGAAACTTTAATATGTCATACGTCTGAACCAAATCAAATAAAGTTTATAATTAACTGACTGAAAGGGAATTTGCTAAGCTTTATACGGTCTGGTAACAATTCCTCAATGGGTTTCATCTATATTTTGTAATTTATATAGATTTCTTAAATTGATCATTTTAATTCTCAGAATTTTAAAACATGTATTCTCAGATTTTGATGAAAAGCTTATTAAAAGAAAGTTAAAAATGTTCAGTTAATAATTCAGTTAAGAATTTAGATTCGTCATGTTCTGCAATTAAATGATTATTTTAATTTATTATTAAATTGAATTGTTATGATATAAATGAATTTTCAACCAACAATGATATATTGAAATTTCCAACCGAGATACATTGGAATAACAACGAAATAATTAATTTGTGTCAAGGATATCATTTTTCATGAAAAATGTGCTGCAAGTAGTTGAATTTTCAACTAAAAGTAAAGATTCTTTAAAGAAATCGTTGAATTCTCATCAAAAAAGATGATTTGTCGACAAGAAATAAAATAATTGACTTTTGATCTGAAAATGATTTTTTTTTCAACAAAAAAGAGTTGAATCAAATTTTCAGTTGAAAATAGTTGAATTATAAACTGAAAAAGAGGAATATTCAGTAAACAGAAATAGATTTCCAATAAAAAATGGTTTAATTTTCAACCGAGCGGTTAAATTTTCAACAAAGAAATGACTTTTTAACCAAAAATCTAATAGTTGAATTTTCAATCGCAAGTTTTCAACCGAATTGTTGAATTTTCAATCAAAGGAGATTTTTTGTGGATTCAATCCACACAATTAAACTGTTTCGTAGATGTATGTGCGTGTGTGTGCCTGCGTGTGTGTGGTTGTGTAAGATAGAGGGAGGGAGGGAGAGAGAGGGTGGGAGGGAGAGAGGGGGGAGAGACGGGGGATGTGTTTGAAATAAAATTTGTGAATCTTACGTCGCCACATTCAACAATAAATTTAATAATTGACATTTAAACCAAACAACATTTTCTTCCACTCAAATCTAAAAATTGTCTAATAGTAGAGGAAAGGGAGGAAAGGGTGATGTTTCTTGAAAATAGGAGAGAAAGTGGGAATTCCTTAAAATATGGGCATAAGGGCTGTGAAGTCAGTCCTAGTCATAAGAAGCACGTAGAAAGAGAGAAAAACCATTAAGTAATTCTTGGTTGTTGGAATAAATCCAGTCGCAAAAAATGTCATAAAATTTCACCGCGTATTTTGGTCAAGAAATTTGATTCTTAAGTTATTCAAATCAATTCCGACGTTTCGCATCTATCTTCAAGGGATCTCTTTCAAAATTATGACTGATTGCAATTCCCTTAAACAAGCACTGGATAAGAAAGATATAAGTCCGCGAATTTCATGATGGGTTGTAGAATGAGATACATATGGTTATGAGTATCAGATGGAACATCCACCAGGTACACGTATGCAACCCCTACTAAAAAAAAGGCAGGAATCGTCACGAATGGTCAGAAGTTCTGACGATTCCTGAACATCCTGACTATTCCTAACGAGTCTGACAATTTCTGAAGATAAACTAAATTCACATCCCACCAGGTAGCTCATCGGTTAGGACCGCAGCGAGGGGCCATTCACTCTCGAATCAAGGAGTTTTATCGTTTGAAATCGGTATGAAATCAAATGCAACAAGCATAACACTTCGTGAAATCATCTGAAATCAACGGAATCTCAGTGGATCTTTTGAAAAAGATCCAATATTTTGAAATGAATGAAAATTGAGTGAAATCAGCCGAAATCTTTAAAAATATTCCGAAATCGTAAGCGAGTCAGTGAAAGTCAACGCGAGCTGCGAGTAATCACGAGCAATCAAGCCAGGAATCAAGAGAGCAGTCATAGTGTAGTCAGTGCATTCAGCGTGCGGCCCTCCCTTCGTCGCTATGGGATGGCGGTGAGCTCACTATAGCACGGCCCTCTACAGTTTGTGTGCGCAGCGAGTGTGCGCGTTGCAACACAATTTTTAAAACGTATATCTTCTGTTCTTATTTTTTATTTAACATTTTAAATATTTTTGCCTTATGTAGAAGTTTTTGAAAATCTAAAAAAAAACACATGTTTATTTTGGAGTGATTTAAATGCACTCTTTTGTAAAAAAAAGTTGGATATGTCAAACCTGAAGTTTCTTTAGCTTGGACCAAATAGACATTTTGTTATTTTTGCTTAATGAGAGAAAAAATGTTGTGGTGTTTGAAACGTTTGAAAATCGCGAAAAAATTCCAAATTCCTGAATCGCGAAACCAATTTTCTTCCAAAAAAGTATATATATAACATGTTTCTTTGGTTCAAAATGAAAAAATTTCACGTTCGACGTATTCACTAGTGAAAACTGTACATATGAAAAATTCGTCATAATTTTTGTACCAATAGCAGGGTGGCCGTTTTATGTCAGGTACACATTTTTTGGTCATTTCCCGGGGTTTCCCCGGTTCAGAACAATATTTCTGACGAACACTTGAAGCTAAAAATGTTTTCATTTGAAGTTATATAAACTAAACTTCAAATTAAAACACTCAAAAAGGAACCGTTTTGAACTTTAAACTTTTAATATTAACGTTCAGCATTTTTTTATTTAGACTCTCAATAATCTACGCATACCGATGGAAGCTTCTAAGGCACATCAAATGAACAATCTCAAATTAAATGTTGTTAAACTGCAAAATTGAAAATTTTAAACTTTAATAAGTTGTACAGTTTGAAGATTAAAAAAATATAAATCCACGATATCATATTCAAATCTCTAAATTAAAGAATAAATGAACCAATTTATAAATTTACAAAATTACAAATAAAAACATATCAAAAAAAGCTAAAATGGCCATACATAACTCTATTTTCGTACCGACTGTATTATACGGTAGCGAGACATGGACCTGTCAAGAAAAGGACAGGAGTAAAATCAACGCGATCGGCATGAAACCTCTGCGCATAATATGCGGGAAAAAACTGATGGACAAAGTACGAAACGAGACAATCCTCAAAGAATGTGGTACAGGGGAGACACTAGTTGACATATGGGAAAGAAATCAGTTAAGGTGGTTCGGACATCTTGAAAGAATGAAAGATGAACGACTGACCAAGCAAGTGTATAAAGGTAAAGTAAATGGCAAAATGCCCAGAGGTAGACCGCCGAAAGAATGGTTAGAATCTGTGAATGAGACACTAATACGAAGAGACATAAGAAGCCATAGAAATACAAGAGCCTGCATGAAAAAATGCATGGACGTGAATGAAGCTAGAGTAGTATGCCAGGACAGAAATATGTGGCGACAAATAGTTTATAAACAGAGTGACAATAGAGTGAATGATGCCTGAAACAAAGACCTTGGATACTAATGGGCCCAAGTGGGGAACCATACATAATAATTTTGTGAGGCTCCTCATTTGGGGTGATCGCTAGAGAGATTGATCAGCAACCTGGGTCGGAGCAGTGTTGCGGAGTGAACGTGTCATTCATATAAATAACACGAGAACTCCAGATCAATCTAAAACATCTATACATAACACCTACATACCCATCCACCCTATACCCATATACCGATCAACCTCATACCTATGTACCTATTTCACTACCTTCCAACCGAACAAGTCACGCCTACCCCGGAAGGGAAAAGGCTTAATGGTATAATAATAATAATAATATCATTTTCAGTAATTCAGTTGCAGGAACAATAGAAATTAAACGATTATCATTTCTTTCAACCTGAACATTTTTTATAATAGAAAATAAATTAAATGTATTGCAAGTCATGAAAAATTAGTAATGGTTCAATTGTTAATCCTACATCATGATCTGTATTTGTTTTAAAATCTTTTTAAATATTCTTTCAAAACTATTTTTTGTCAGAATGAAAAATGATTTTCAATTCTCCCAGGTATCTTAAGATAATTGCTGTATTACCTTTAAACCTTTCAAAACCCGTATTATGATAGAAAATTCTCAAAACTCCACATTTTGCTTTAACTTTTTTCGAATAAGTTAAAATTTCAAATTATTTTGGAAATTTTTATAAAACTTCTAATTATTCATGAAATTTACTCAAAATTTATCCAAAATTATTTATAATTCCTTATTATATATTATAATATATATATTGAAATATCTATTAAAATTATATTATATTAAAATATTGAATTATATTAAATATATATTAAAATATTATTATATATATTAAAATTCATTAAAATAGTTAAACAAATTGACTTCAAATCTTTCAGATTTGTCTTTGACAATTTTGGAAATTCTTAAAAAAATTTAAAAATATTCTCTTGAAATTAATTATTCAGAATAAAAAATCATTTTCAATTTTCTTGGAAATCTTAATAATTTTTTTATCACTTTGAAACATTTCAAAGAGCTCAAAAATCTTCTGAACTTGTTGTTTAAAATCTTCAAAAATCTATACAGTTTTCAAATCCTCTGAAGTTTTAAATTATTTTTCAATCATCTCAAAACTCTTAAATACCTCTTCAACTTAATCGAATTTTTCTAAATTAACAAAAGTTTTATTTTTATTTAGTCATCAACATTTTTTCTTTTTTTTTTTAAATCTTTTGAAAGTTTTTTCAACTTAATACTTGTCAATTCCTTGAATGGTATCAAAAATTGATTTTGTAATCTTCAAAAATGTACATTTTGCCGACCCTGACGTCATATAGTGCAAGTGAGAGTGCGACCCGTGCGAGCAATCATCGAGCAGTCAGCGTGTAATCAGATGAAGTCAGACGGAGTCAGACCGAGTCGAGAGCATTCAGTGCGAGTCTACAAGTCTAGATGGGAGTTGACAGCAGTCAATGGACAGTCAGGGCGTGCTGATTGAAATTAGTTACATGTCGCTATTGAAATTGTAGTTGGCTTACAAGAAAGAAGTAATCGTATGAAATCCTACGGAGTCAGAAATGAAAGCATATGAAATCAAATGTAATCGTTGGCGAAAATTCGTCTGATTTCAGAGTGAATGGCCCCTCGGACCGCAGGTAGGCAACCCAAAAGGATTAAAAATTTGCAATTAATTTTTTTTTCAATGTTGCATATACAGATTCGAAAGTTAGAAATTCAGAATCTACGGGTTTCGAAGACTTCAGATACGTAAACAATTTTCTAAAAAAATTGAAATTAGATCAAATATAATGTATCTTGTAAAGAGAAAGAGATACGTCAAAACGGACAAAATTTTCAGATTCACCTTCAGAGTCATTCAGTATATAAATATTATTAATTGATTATAAGTAACAAGAGAATATGCATAAATAAATATAAATAAATAATATAAATAACCTGAGGAATATGAAAGGGATTAGGTTTTATGTCATTCCATTCTTGGACCCCTAATAAACGCGGTCAGAAATGGTCAGAAGTCCTGACTTCTTTTCTGACGATTCCTTACTTTTTTTAGTAGGGACATGTCGATGCTCTAAGTCGTTCATTTGATGTCAACGTCAAGCTAAAATGTATGAAATGCGTAACGGTGCGGTGTACCGGAAGAAAAAAAAAGATTTACTCTTTTATGTTCTGATATAGGACGCATGGTTTTTGTTTCATTCGAGAAAAAAACAACATTAAAAATGAGAAATTAAATTTTTGGACAAACGACATAAGCTACGAAAAAAAAGGACAGAAGTTGTGCATCCAAAAAAGAGCTACCAATTTATCATTAATAATTTGTTGATAGAATGTGTAGTTTCCGTTTTAATTGTGAAAAGTTACATTGAAAATGAAAAAATAAAATTTTTAGAAGAAAAAATCAAGGTACGAAAAAAAATTTATTGACAATAGTTGTACAACAAAAAACGATCTACAAATTTGTTAATAATCACTTTTTATGGAATGCGTAGTTATTATTTTGAACGTACAAAATTAAGTAAAAAAATCTGCTTACTGCGCATGTACATACTCGGTTGTCGCGCTTGATAATATATTTATCTCGCGCTTCGCGCTCGTTTTTTGTACTTCCCCCACATTTTTGTGCACAGAACTTTCAAAATTTGAGGTCAAGCATCGCCAAATGTAACTTGGTGATTGTGAATTTTCTTTTGTTAAAGCTCCTTCGGCTTTAACGAACACACTCGCATCACGCATCTCGTGCTTAATTCGCACGCGATTTTGTCCGAAGTGCAAACTTTTCTACATTAAGTTCAACTCTATTCTGTCAAATGAATATTATATTTACTTCTCTAGCTTGGTCTGGGACTGCTTATTCAGATTTTTTTGGGTAAACAACATTTTTTAATTAATTTTTTCCAAAAAATTATTATTAATTAAATTGTACCTCTTTTTCGGCGGAATAACTTTTGTCGATTCATTTTTTTTCGTAGCTTGTGTCGTTTATACAAAAAATGAATTTTTTATTAATAATGGTAACTTACGATTGAAACAAAACCTACGCGTCCTATCAAAAAATGATCAATTACAAATTTGTATCTCTTCTTTGTGTGAATATTTTTTGTTCTTTAGTTTCCTTCCTAGCTTGTGCAGTTTATCCGAAAATTTCAGTTCTCGATACTTTGAGCGTAAAGTGCGATATCCAATAGACGCGCGACCTAGGCGCGCACAAACTTGCGAGCGAAGCGAGCCGCGCGCGATGAGAATATACCCGTAGGGCGGGCAGATTTTTTATAATATTATTTTTGATAATTCACCGCAATTTTTTAGTATGGAACGCTTTTAATTTTAAATTTTTTGGGTTTGGTAGCTACAATCGTTATATTTCCTAAGTGAGACTCAACAGTCTCTCACCCTATTATAGGCACGCACAAACTTGCGAGCCGTGCGCATTTTAAATTACCAAAAGCTTTAGATAGTTTCTTATTTTTATATTCAAAAGTGTTGTGGAGCATCAAAAATATATTTCATTTTATCTAATTTAACGAAGAATTTCATATTAAGCATATGTGAACTGTTTTTATATAACACTATTATTAATTCTAAATCACGAAATTCACACAAAATTTCTTTTTCATTTGATAAAACTGGTTTTTCAAAAAGTTTATCATTCAAATGAAATATTTCAACAATAAGAATAGATCCTGCTATATCGAATAATAATTCTGGTACTAATACACTTCAAGTCGCATAATCTCTTCACGGCGAAATTTGAGAACAAACAATTTTCTACAAAGTTACGGATATTTGAATCTTGACATCCATTTTTTAAAAAATCACAATTTTTCTCAATTCTATATGGTTCTTGATCTAATTCAGACATTCGAATTTTTTGGGATGGGGTCAACTTTGCACGTGGCAGCTGTGCACGTGCCAACTGAGCATGTGCCATCTGTGCTCGTCGAAATTTAGACGTGCACAGTTGTCCAAGTGACAACTGTGTACGCCGAAATTTGGACGTGCACAGATGGGATCACAGAAAAAACTTAGGGTAAATAGTGTTGCAGGTAATTTCGTATTTTTACCTGTTCGTATTGGTAAAACACAAATATTACCCTCGATGGGCAGAAACTGTCTTTTGTTCTCATTAAAGTTGTCACCAATGTCATGAAAATTGGAAAGCCACTAGCTTTGAATCGCTGAAGTGAAGTTAGCTGATGGTTGGTGTTACAGGCAAATCGGATAAGTGCGGCTTCATAAAGGCTGTTTTGCCAAATCGTTAGAACTGTCAAAAGTTCAATATGACATTTACAAGGCCTTCAGGGTAAACATTGAGAATTACTCCTGAACGTAGGTAAAAGCAGAATAATACCCTAGATGTGCGGGTAAAGTTTACCCACATGGGGTAATTTTTGTTGCAGGTAATCTTTACCCCGAATTCCGGGTAAAGTTTACACTTAGTTTTTTCTGTGATCCTGTGGAATTGGGCGTGCACAGATGTCACTTTCCTAACTGTGCACGTGCACAGGCGTCACTTGCCCAACTGTGCACGTTATTTGTCTTCGTCAATGGTTAGTGAAATCTCAAGGTTTATTTATTTGGGTGGTACACTTTTTTTTCTTCAAATTTTTTTGCACCCACTCCCCAGATTTGTTCGAATACAAAAAAAAAAGCACGCATTTTTTTATTTTGAAATAAATTGATTTTTAAGGGTTTTTCGAAGCCCATAAAGTTTCACCTGTATTTCCTATGGAAAAAGGCCTTTTTGGAAATTTGCGATATAATCGTTAATATTGGATCATCTTACTACATCTGGCATGATTTTCTTGAAAATTATCTCCCAAATACTTTTTAAATTCAAGCCCTGTAAGGTCAAAAATGTTTAAAGTTCGACGGATTCCAGAGCTTAACTTGCATAAAAGCAATTAAAACCTGACTCATTCTCTCTATTTATCATTTCACATAAATTGGCCTAGTTTTAAGTGCTTTTTCGAACCAAAATTCATAATTGGTTCCGAATATCAAAACTGTAAGCATCACCCCAAAGAGAAGATTCATAACTCTATTAAAATTGGTTGAAATCGATATTTCATAGTTGAATAATAATATTTTGCAGCCTAAAGTTTGATTGTTAGATGATAAACTTTCTCAGACTATAGCCAGAAATGTTCTAATTCTAAAGAACAAATAGGAGAAAGAATTCGGATGTGTGCAAAATTTTGAAAATTCCGTGAGCCTGAGGCCGACGCGAAAACGTGAAAGACTAATTCGTAAAATCCAGGTAATTCGAAAAATTCACAGAATGAAAGGAATACAGAGAATTCAAGGGATTCAGAGAATTCGAGGCTTTCAGCAAATTCAAGGCATTCAGTGTATTCGAAGAATTCAGCAAATTCAAGAAATTCAGATAATTGAAAGAATTCTGAGAATTCCTTGAATTCCCTGATTTCCTTTAATTCTCTGAATTCCCTGAATTTCTTGAATTCGTTGAATTCCTTGAATTCACTGAATTACATGAATTTCTCGAACTCTTACGAATCCCTGGAACTTTATGAATTCCTGGACAGCATTTTAATTGGGTTCGCATTTTCGCGTCGACCTTAGGCTCACGGGATTTTCAAAATTTTACACATGTCCAAATTCGTTCACCAATTTGTTCTTTAGGATTAGGAATTTTCTGGTTATAGTCTGAAACATTTGTATTATTATCTAACAATCGAACTTTGAGCTGCGAAATTTTATTATTTAACTAGGAAATATCGATTTAAAAAACTTGAATAGATTCTTGAAATTTACTTTTGGAGTAATGCGTACAGTTTTGATGTTCGGTACCAATTATGAATTTAGGTTTAAAGAAGTACCTGAAACTATGCAATTTTGTGTGACATGATAAGAAGAGAGAATTATTAAAGTTTTAGTTGTTTATATGCAAGTTGAACTCTGGAATCCGTCGAACTTAGTGCTGGACTAATCATTTAAGTTTAGCATGAGAAGTGGCCACAAGCAATGCCTAGGCCACGCAACGACCCATACATTTCGCACTCTTGAACAATCTATAAACATATTCTGAAGTCTTAAAATTGTTTTAACTGTTAAAAAGTTATTATACGCATATATAAAGAACCACCCTCGTATGAACCCATACGCAAGGGCATAAACGTACACAGTTGGGCAAGTGACATCTGTGCACGTCCAAGTCCACAGGAGCCCATCTGTGCACGTCGAAAGTTCGGCGTGCACAGTTGTCCAAGTACCATTTGTGCACATGTACAGTTCTTCAAGTGACAACTGTGCACGTTGAAATTTCGACGTGCACAGTTGCCCGTCCGGCTATTGACGTGCACAGTTGGGCACGTGAAAAGTTTCTACGTGCAAAGTTGTCCGTCACCCGAATTTTTTTTACGGATTCTGGTGAATTTTATTGATATGATGCCTTCCTTATATTAGCGGAATTTTCTTTTCGGAAAATGATAAAGGTGTGTTCAGGAGGAAAACTTCTTTTTTTTTTTATCTTTGAATTTTGAAAATGTAAAAAGAAGATTTTCTGAAAAGTCCACCTTTCTTGTTTTTTGCAATATTTTTCAACAGTTTCTGCTTGAGGAAGGCAGGAGAGTTTGTTTTCTGAAAATATAATTTCCGAATTTCTCTTGTAAACGATGTAAGACACAAAAGGCATTTTTCATACAACTTTTTTTTTGAAATTAGTTTGTATGAATCTTCCGTGGTTTTCGAAAAAATGCGTTTATTTGATTGCATGAAAAAAATCTACTGACTCCAAAAATAACTCATTAGCCCGCATAAAATATACAGGATGTCTTCCTTATAGAAAGCCAACTTTTAAAAAATTGACAAATAATATAAGTAGGTTTTTCTGACAAATTGGGGAAGATGACGGTAAAAATCGCCAGAATCCAAAAAAGGTTAAATATCTACGACCCTTTCACTTTGCGTATTTGTCCATTTATTTACAAAGAAAATATATTGTCTTTCCGATTATTTCTCAAGTGAGCATTGATGAAACGATCCCAAATCTTTTTTGGTTTAAAACGCTATTTACATAGGTAATTTATTTTATTATTTTTTTGACTGGTGACAATTTTCAACGCAAATAATTTTACTTATGTAAAACAGTCTATTCTAATGAAAAGCAAAATAATATATTATCCAATTTTTAAATATATTGAGTTATTTTCTTCTTATCCAATAACAGAACATTTCCACACTATAAGATTTTTTCAGTGAAAGATTTATTTTTTCTTCACTCCACGCCAATTTCCATGCGGAAAAAATGTTTATTTGTAAATCCAATATGTAGAGATCTACTACTTTAATGAAAATATGTCTCCTGATTTGTTATTATGACATATAATTCAGCATAAATACCATTAACAAATTTCGTGAAGTAACGTACAGTAACGTGCATTGCTGTGCATTAGAGTTACTCAAAAATTGTAATGCGCTAACGTTACCGTCACTTTTTAAAGTAATTAAGATGTTAACGTCACCGTTACTGAAAAATGTAACGCAACAAGTAACGCGTTACTAGCAAGAAACGCATTTGTGATCTGCAAGACAATTTTAGGCCCCGAAATTAAGTTATGTATTTTTTCTGGGCTAAGGGGCCGTAATTTTTAAAAGTATTTCGTCGGGTTATATGCTACTAATTTCTGCATAAAGTTGTATACAAAATTAGTTTTGTTCCTATCCTTCCTTTCCTCATAAACGGTATGAACTACAGTCTTCTTGTTATTTTAGATTAAATTTTCTAATGCTTTCATCAAAGGTATTAGAACGGATAGAAATTTATTTCTAATGTTTCAAAAAATCTTCAATTAAGATTCTACTGTAATTAATTTTAAACTTTCTAACAAAAGAAATGTAATCAGTGCTTTTATTAACACTCACTTTCAAATGCTGGTGCTCGTAGTTTACCTTAATGGGAAAATAAAAGTATTTCTAGCCTTTCAAACATTGAAGTAATGGCATTTGGTATTTACGATTCTTCTTAGGTGTTAAAAAGTGAATTTAATAACCATTGCTCACGGAACACACTTATGTTTCTCTACACTTTATGCATACTTCTCTGAAAATACATAATGTCTTCACAGAATCTCTCAATTATTTTCATTTGACTTATAAGAGCACAGAGAAAACCACTGCCTTAATCACGATAATTTTTAGTATAACAAATTATTCATTTATGTGATATGCGTTCCGTTTAGATCGAGAGTCTATAAAGTTCTACATGAAAAATTAGAAATACGATGTAACAAATATATAAACCGAATGGAACTTCTGATTTATAAGTCAAAAGAGAGGCATACGTTTAATCCTGATGGGAAATTAGAATTTTAGGAATACCTTTGCAAAAGGTAGGAAAATGTTTAGAATTGAAGCAATTGCTTCTCATAAAATTATTATTATGATAGCTCATTCATCAAAAATCATTCTGGCGTCTTTCATGATTGTTTAATTATCCAGACTTGATAACATAATTACGATTAATGCTCGATTTTTCAACGCGCCCTAAGAAGGTGAGTTTGTAATCAAGAAAACAGCGCTTAAATATATATGGAGCGTAACGCTTGCAGTTTAATAAAATTAACGGCTTCATTATCGAGAATTTGAAAAAGTGTATTCCCAATTCAAGCCGAAATGCGGCGAAAATTTTACCCACAAAGTTACCACGATTTTGAATAAAAATTTTAACATTAAATGTTAATATATTATAACACTAATGTGTGTTAACTATGATATTCCGTTTCCATGGAGAAAGATATACATTATATTAAAAAAAGTAAGGAGGAAGAATAAAAAGGAGAAGCGTTCTTATTTCCATAGTTTATTATACTACGTTTGGAAAAAGTTCAGAATTGATCATGCAGAAATAATAACGATCAATCGCAAAATTCTTCGTTGATACAATAATTACGAGAATTTCCATACCTAATTTCTTCATTCTATGTTTGCTTTTCTTATAGAGTGAACGAGCATTTTAAGCAAGTCATCAAAACAATTTCTTCCCTTTATGTATCGAAGTATGAGTGTATTGATGAAAAAATTGCATAACTTCAATGTATATTATTATCTTTTATATGAAAAAATCCTGTGGTTAGTATTATAGAATCGTTTTCATGCAGCATTGATACAAATTATTTCTACAAATGGAATAATATGGTGATCTATGATTTTGTGATACGGAAATTTATTTGTTTTATTTCACTTACTTACTCGGGAAACCCGGTGAATTCCAGGCATTTGATTTTTAACAAAATATCTTCATATGAATTTAAAATTATACGTTATCGTTCTCAACCAAATTTGTACCATTATTTAACAAACAATTTAGATGTTTTCAATATGAAATTATTCAATTTTGAACCCAACTAATTTGAAATTATTTAAGAAAGAAAGCTTCATTTACGTATGAAAAATTTAAAATATATTATTATTTCAGAATTAAAGAAATTATTCTGTTGCTGAGGCATCAATCTTATATAGCATAATTTTGATATATTTGGACTGCAAACAACACGAATTCAACTTTTCAATTTCAAATTGTTTAATTTTTAACACTTCCTTTAAAATTATAATTTATTTTCGAAAATTTGCAATCAAATATTTTTCAACTGCAAATGATTTTTTTCCATCTTTAACTAAAAAATTGACCATTTTGAGAGATTACATGGGAAATTAATAACAAAAAAACAATGCAAAACAAGATTGCTATATATGATTCCAAAAACTGAAATTGTACAGTTCCATGCTGTTGAATTCAAAATTGTGTATTTTTTTTAAGTTGAGTTTGAAATATAAAGTATTTTGGAACATTTAGACAAAAAAAATATTCGAATTTTAATACCCGATTCTGAAATCTTTATTTAATTCCGAAAATTTTTATTTACAAATTCTTCAAACTGATAATTGTGCAATTATAAAGTATTACAATTTGATACTCTACGATTTCACAGAATTCAGACTTCTTGATTATATCAATTTGAAAGTACAATCTTAGTTTTAGGGCCTCGAAAATTAAGCTGTTTTAGAATTGCGCATGCAAAATTATAAAGTTAAACGAGGTGTAGCGTCACCCCGAAATTCGGAATGACTAGTCCAATATTTTTCATAAGCTTGGCTAGTCGTCCCGAACTAGTCCATCCCCTTTCCCAACAACCCAACTTTCCAGGACAACTAGACACAGCCAATTTTAAATTAAAATTATAGAAATTTTGAAGATGATGAATATATTATGGATAGCTATCATATCATTTGTATCAAGGGATATTCAAAGTGATTAGATAGTTTTTTCTCTTCAAACATGTGATTCCTGTAAACAAATCACTGTCATTTTCACTGTTTCGAATCAGAGCATTTCAAATATTGTAAATCTTCAAAATTTAGTTATTCCAAAAACTTTGATAATTATATGCTTTCTAATTAGAAACTTTCAAAATTAATTATTTCAAACTTGAAGCGTTAAATATTACACAATTCCAAACTTCGTTTAAAAACTGCAGTATTCCTAAATTAAGGCCTTGAAACTAAGTAGTTACAGGAAAATTAATTTTTTAATTCTGCATCATAATTTTCAAATTTCAATAATTTTAATCTAAACTGGAAAAATAATAAATTAAACGATAAAACATTTCTATGCAAGGGGAACAACTTCATATTACTTTAAATTGAAAGGGAATTTTATAAGATTTTAAACTGACTTATAGTTATAAACTGTTTTATTGACATTACAGAAAATGTCGCGAGACAAAAAACTGTACGAATTTCGTGAAACATGTTATTATTGCTTTAGGGGCCAATCACAAAATACGTGATACATTTGTCCCGAAATTCCAACACCCTTTTTCCATTGTTCTCAACATGAAGCATGATACTTTGATAGACCCCCACCCTTCCCTGAACGTATAATTT
This sequence comes from Andricus quercusramuli, assembly GCA_932178445.1. Taxonomy (NCBI): domain Eukaryota; kingdom Metazoa; phylum Arthropoda; class Insecta; order Hymenoptera; family Cynipidae; genus Andricus; species Andricus quercusramuli. The sequence goes on from CAKNXH010001592.1 coordinate 537,510, forward strand.
ATTTCATGAATGACCCCTTATCTGATAAGTGTCAAAGAAAATGTAACTGGAAAAGTTCTTCAATCAGAAAAAGTGGCTGCACAAATAGACTGTTATTAAGTAAGGAGGCTAAAAAATGGGGAAAACGCACTTTCCAGGTAGGTAAAGATAAACGTGATTTTGAACAGAAACAGTAATATATTGGAGAAATATGTAAGGTTACGTGTGACTGTAAAAACAAGACCATTGCCTACGAATACAGGTTTTTAATTATTTACTCGGCTCCAAATTATACGGGTCTACAAGAACTTATCCACAGTCAGTCTGTGAATAAACCTTTAATACAAAATTGCTATAATTTAACATTTTTTATGCGCAGCCTTAGTGTTCTAAACAGTTTAAGTGCTCGGAGAAATTCTCACGAGCATGAGAATAATTTCATTATTTAAATTTCGCGGGAAAATTCATCGTTTTGAATTGGAAAGGGTGCTAAATTTGAATGATAAAAGAATTCAAAGTAATAGAAAACATATTTATTCAGGGTTGCTACAATATCCCAATTTCTAAATTCTTTTAGGTATAAAACCAACCATACATCTAGAAGATTAATAATATTAATGAAAAATAAATTTTGTTTTTAAATATATTTAAAACACTTTTTAGTTGTGTTTTTAAGTCAAAAAGATAAATTTTCAACCAAAGAAATGAATTCTGAACTAATATGATGAATCTTCAATCAGAAATAAGAATTTTTAACCAACTATTTAGTTGAATGTTGAATCCAAAAGATTAACTTTCTAGCAAAAAAGACTAATTTTCAACAAAGTTTATGAATTATCATGTAAAAAATATAATAATTCAATTTACAGTTAGAAAAGTGAATGAAAAAAAAAGATTTTTCAACAGAATTAATTAATTTTCAACTGAAAATATAAATTTTCAAGCGAAAATGGAAGTGTTATATCTTTAGTTAAAAAAATTAATTTTCAACTAAAAAGGAACGAATATTCAGCCAAAGAAATTAGTTTTTGATCACTGTGATGAATTTTGAACCAGAAATATGAAATTATGTTCAAATAGTGGATTTTTGAATCCAAAAGATGAACTTTCTATCAACAACAAAAACGAATATTCAACAAAACCGTTTTTTCTCAATGAAAGAAATTAATTCTTAACTAAAATGATGAATCTTCAATAAAAAGAAATCCATTTTCCGACCAAATACATGCATTTCAAATTAAAAAAATGAAATTTTTACCAAAAATAAAGTAGGACAATTTTCTGTCAGTAAGATAAATTTCCCAACAAAGAACAAGAAAAAAAAAAGACGGATTTTCAACAAATAGTTGAATTTTCACCGAAAACAGATCAATTTTCAACGAAAAATAGAATAGTTGAATTTTCAGTAAAAAAATTGATTTTCAATAAAATGAAAGTAAATTTTCAACGAAAATAGTATAATTTTTAACCAAAGAGATTAAATTTCTATCAGAAAAGATACATTTTCGACAAAAAATGGAAGTTCTA
>CAKNXH010001592.1:539025-573497 GCA_932178445.1 Andricus quercusramuli
TTCAGTTTAGAAAATGAATTCTAAATGAGAAAAATCTCATTTCCAGCCAAAAAGATCAATTTTCAAATTTTCAACCAAATAGAAAAACTTATAAAAAAGTACATGAATTTTCAACCAAATATTTGAATTTTTTAAGGATTTTCCAACCAAGAAGATTAAATATTCTCCCACAAAATTCGAGTTCTCAATAAAATACAGGAATTTTAAACCAGATATTTGAATTTTCAACTTAAGAAGATAAATTTTGAACCAAACATGTACGAGTTAAATTTTCAGTTGAAGCAATTAATTCTCATTCAGAAAACATTATTTTCAACGAATTAATTACATTTTAAACAAAAGAAGGAGGTTTCAACTAAAATGATGAAAAATCAACCAAATACACGAATTTTTAACAAAGTAGTTCTATTTCCAACTAAGTAGTTAAGTTTTCTACCAAAAAAGATGAATTCTCAACGAAAAACGCGATATCTTATATTCCAACCACAAAAAGGATTTTAATTTTATACCAAAAATAGTTGATTTCAACCAAAAAATATGGATTCTCTACTTTAATTTATCCAAAATTTCCTAATTCTGTCAGGTTTTTCCTGACATTCCCTGACTTTCTGGATTTACCTGACCTGTAGCAACTCTGCAATTTAAGAAAGTATATGTTTATTTCACTCTAGAATGTTTTTGTAAAAATATATGTATTGAGTGTGATATATGGGGTAAAATTTCCCAAGTGTCCCCGCCTAAAATTTTGTTCTCGCCTATCTTATTCAAACTCCGCCAGATTGTAGTGCTAGTGGACCTCTTTATATTCTGTAAAGGGGGCGCACCTAGTATAACGGGTTGTCAAGATACAGGGGCCCGCATTTTCGACGATTCACCCCGACTGCTAACCTTCAATTGTACATAACTCCTCTTACAGTTATCCAATTTAACTTTTTTATGCGGGTTTTAGAAAGGTATTTTAACAAGGTTTACAACAAAAATAACCAATGAACAATAAAAAAATTATTTCACCTTGATTTTTCATTTTAAAAAACATTTTTGTGATTTTCTCCCAATGCGGCATTTTTAATATTTTTTTAGTTAGGCTAGAAAAAAAGCTTAATTTTTTCTCTTGAAAAACCCCCCAGAACGAAAATGGGATGGAAAGTATTGGTTGAGTTGTAGAAGGTCGCAAGAGCGCGGGTGCCCCGCGCCAACGAGCCACGGCGCTACTAGGCGTGCTGTAGTGACTCAGTTGATTTAATAATTGATAAAAATGATTTTTCAGTTAACATGTAACGAATATTTCATTTCATCCTTACTTTCATGTAGCTGGAGAACGATTTACATATTTTCTTAATTAAAATTTTCAAATAGTTCTATTGTAGGAAAACGATAGTTAATAATAAAATCATTAACGATTTTGTTGGATGGTTCTGCTTATCTGTTACATTTCGAGATGGTTTTTAATAAGTCGTCTTGTATGCCACGTTTTGGTGAGTTTTTTTGGTGTTAATCTCTTTGCCTTTAACAATTTTTGACGTAATTCTCCTTGCCTTTCACATTTCGGGGTGCTTTTTTATGTGAGTCCCCTTGCCTCTCACGTTTTGGGGTGCTTTTTTTATGTGAGTCCCTTGCCTCTCACGTTTTGGGGTGCTTTTTGGTGTGAGTCCCCTTGCCTCTCACTGTGTTACTCAAAAAGTGATTTTTTGTTCAGCTTAACGTTCACTTTGATCTTCTCTTCGCGATCTCTTTGCGATTTTTCTCTTCGGGAAAATGTCATACTGTGAAGATGACGAATACTTCTTCAAAATTAGAGTCGATTCTGAAGAGGGTACAAAGTGATAGTATTTTTGTGTGCTTGGCATATTCTTTGCAGAGTCGAATCGAGTTTTAAGGTTTTCAGCAGTGGCGGCATGATTTTCTTTGGAAATGAAAAATATTACCGTTTCAGGCAAGTTTTTTAGCCCATTGATATAGAGCATCAGCAGTCAAAATCTGATTCTGAGACGATGCCTGGAGACTTGCACGTGCGGCGAGTCTTTTCAAATTGCCCCCAATTCCATCACATGGACCTTTTCCATGTGCAGTCGCGTGAAAGTGCCATTCCGTCTGAATACCGAAGTCTGCTTCATGATATAGCAGATTTGCAAAATTGTACTTATTTTCAAAATGTTGTGCTGCACCATCGGTAGAGTAAATAATTTTTTTTGGTTTGAAATTATCTTTTAGGTATTTGGTTATAACTTTCTGAAATTCGTAAACAGATATTGCTTCGTGATTTAGGTTGTCGGATAAAAGAGCTAGATTGCGATGTTTTGATTCATTACCCTCTTTGTAATAGATGACAGTTGTATAGATCGTGACCTGATTTTTGTTACTTGTGAGCAGAAACATAATTTTTATCAATTATTAAAACAACTGAGTCACTACTCTTGTGACCTTCTACAACTCAACCAATACTTTCCATCCCATTTTCGTTCTGCGGGGTTTTTCAAGAGAAAAAATCAAGCTTTTTTTCTAGCCTAACTAAAAAGATATTAAAAATGCCGCATTGGGAGAAAATCACAAAAATGTTTTTTTAAAATGAAAAATCAAGGTGAAATAATTCTTTTATTGTTCATTGGTTATTTTTGTTGTAAACCTTGTTAAAATACCTTTCCAAAACCCGCATAAAAAAATTAAATTGGATAACTGTAACAGGAGTTATGTACAATTGAAGGTTAGCAGTCGGGGTGAATCGTCGAAAATGCGGGCCCCTGTATCTTGACAACCCGTTATACTAGGTGCGCCCCCTTTACAGAATATAAGGAGGTCCACTAGCACTACAATCTGGCGGAGTTTGAATAAGATAGGCGACAACAAAATTTTAGGCGGGGACACTTGGGAAATTTTACCCCATATATTTATTTGAGCAATAAATGCTTTATATTCTCTTTAATGCGCTATAAATGCTCTGTTCGAGCTTAAATGCTGAGCATATTCTCGAGAGCATTTGCTCAACATAAATTCTTGAGCATTTTAGAACTCTATGCAGCCTATCTCCTCCCATACAAAACATATAACCGCTATTTTTGCAGTCTCCGCCTCGCGCGCTGTTAGTCATTTTTAGATTTTCATTTTGGAATTGCACACAGTGAATGGGTACAGTAATAAATAATATAATAATTAGAATCATCTTTATTATATTTTCTCTAAATTTTTTTTAAGTTCTCGCTGCTAGATGAGTTCACTCAATCGTACATTCACCTCATAAATCACATTTACTTTCAATCTGAGATCAAGACTCAGGAGCTAAGTTAATTAATCAAAAATGTGCAGAAGTGTTGAGATTGATTAATTTTCCTAGGTCAAGATGAGAAATGTTTATGTTTTTTTTTCTTTTTTAATTTCTTTGGCACGTATCGCGTCCGTGAGTGAACGGTAGTAATACTTTGGAGTGTGTCTATAAGTAACTCGTTGAAGTAACGTGCGAAGAAAGTTAACGATTAACAATATGCGGTGGTTAAGGCAAAAATTACCTGCTCGGATGGTGAAGCAGCATCACTAGGTCATACCCACCCATTCTCAATATTCGTCGCTATACTGCAGTTAGAAATTATCGCTGGTGGGAGATTCTAGAGCGAAGTAATGCTCTTTTTATCTTGTATAAAAGAGAAGATACCTAGTGCAGGTTTCTGCAATCTATCTAGATCACCAGAAGGGGATACGTTCGCCTAGCAGTGCAACAATATTGGCGACTACTCATTGATTATTTTAGCATGCAGTTCGCTGTAAGTAATAGACAATCATTTTCTTAAATTATTCACACAAAATTTGTTCTTTTTGAAAATTTTCTTATTATAAAAAGATTAATTTTTTCGATATGGGCATAAAGAAAGATTTTTTAGTGTTACATCTGGATCTGGAAATTTCCATTAATTTTGAGTCCATTTCTGGTCAAAAAGTGTTTGTTTTATTAATAGAAAACTATATTTAAACTACCCTGATTGATTCTACATTGGGGTTTAAAATCAAAAATCAAGTAAATATCGTTTGATTACCTTTATTATATTAGAATATTTCAAAATTTGAAAAAAATGTTCTCAAAAATTAGGATGAGAATGTAGAAATATGTTTTTCTTATCATTTTCTAATGTCATTTTCTACGATTAAAAAAAAACTGCGCGTCCTATAAAAAAAATTGTAGATCTTTTTTGGATGGATAATTTTTGTCATCTTTTTTCGTATCTTGCGTGGCTTGAGCGCGGAGTGGATTTTTTTTTATTGCAAAAGTTGTTACGATAATCTTGTAGGGCTTCCAAAAAGCAAAGTTTTTTGTTTCTTGATTTTTTAATTTCATATCGGGCGTTGTTTTGCTAAAAATTTTCATTTTCGTTTTTTTTTTTTATTTTGAAAATGCTAGAACTCTCAGAATTCTCTTTATATCGAAAAAAGTCAAGAGGATAAATTATCTCAGTTTTTGAGTACTTAAAATATCCGTTCATAGCATTCTTGAATATTGAAAAAATGGTTTGAAAAATTTTGAAATTCTTTAACTTTTTGAAATTTCATCCAAAATAGCTGGTTAACAAACTCGTTCTTTCTTTTTAGGCCTTAAAAAAGTGACTAAAGCACAATCCAATGTGATCAATTTTTCGAACGTTTTTGTACCCACGACCTGCTACTACTACTACAGATAGACAGACACCTTCGTAAAAATCCTTTTTTCTGACTCAGGGGGCCTCAAAACGTGGAGATTTGATTAAAACCGACAAAGCCAAATTTTACATAAAACCAATACCTTCTCATTAGCATGAGAATGTAAAAAAAAGACTCATGGTTTATTGCAAACAATTTTAGAAGAGAAATCTAAGCGTAAATAGCAAAATAATAGTTAAGGTCGTAGCTGTTTATTTTAATGTAGTTACATGCATATTTGTGTTTTTTCTTCCGTTTTAGGCAAAAGTCATAATTTTTATTCAATTTTAATTTAAAGAAACTTATTATATCCCTTGAAAAATTGTATGCAAGGATATTCATCAATTATCACATTTTTATGGAAATTATTCTTTTTATGAATAATATGTACAATTATTTGCAGTTAATTATATTCAAACATATACTGATGAATTTAAACATTTTTTTAATATTTCCAGTTAAGATTATCTTTTAACATTCGTTGGAATAATCGATGCGCCCTTCTTGTCAATTTTATGAATCAAGTTTAGGATGACGTCATTTTAAACTTTTTAGTACACCTAGAACATCTTTAAAATAACATTAAAAGTATCACCCAGGCGGAAATATTATATATAGTGTATATATAGTGTGAAGTATTATGTATAATATTCGTTTGTTTTATACATTTTTTATATAAAACAAATGAATATTATATATATATATATATATATATATATATATATATATATAAAACTTCACACTATATATAAACTATATATAATATTTCCGCCTGGACATACTTAATATTGGTTGCTAATAGAGGCATTCAATGTCCAATGCAACAAGTGGGTCATCGGTTTCTTTTATTTTTTGTTATTACATAGAGATTGAGATACTTAATATGCATTTCGACTTATTTTGTTGCAAAATTTGCAATATTTCGACAGATATTTGTAATTGATAATTGGAGTTTTAAAAATTGAACTATATTTTGACCATTTTTCTCTCAGTCAATATTGATCAGGGAAAAGAAAATACTTGTATACAAATGAATGCAGAAAATGTTGTAATTTAAAACAAAAGTGAAGATAAATGATAGAAATGTGAATTTTCATATTATTTATGTAATAAACAATCTTCTATTCTTGTATCCTTAGGCTGTCCATTCAGTACCAGAAATGTGTTTTCTGATTTTTTGCAAAAAAATAATTTCAAAGTTTTATGGTCTCGAAAAAAATAGATATTTTCGAAAATTAAAGTCTCCTATTTCGTTCAAACTGTTTGCGATTGCCCAAAAAAGTTGAAATCAGTGTAGATTTTGTCTAGGAATACTCACTCATATTTTGGAACAAATATAAAGAGACGTGATTTGTTATAAACAAATAAATAAGGCAAAAATGTTTGTTCGATGATAAACAAGTCTCAGATATTTTATTTCATTAGAAATTAACTTTTTAGCTGTTATTGAATAGATAAGCTTTCAGGTTTAAGTGGAATGGACTACAAATTCCTTTTCAGTGACAATTTTCAACATTACTTTATTTTTCGATAACAATTAACAATTAACAATACCTGCCAATATATGTATTGCAAATTTTGAAAATCCCTCTGAGAACAGTATCTAGTACCCCAGTCGCTCCACGATTACAGTAAAAAAATACATTAAACATACTGATTTACTTATTTTTATTTTTTATTTAATTCAAATTTAATAAAGAAATTAACTTTTTAGCTGTTATTGAATAGATAGGCTTACAGTTTTGAATGGAGTGGACTACGAATTTCATTTTAGTAACAATTTTTAACATTATTTTATTTTTTGATAAAAATCAACATTCAACAATACCTGCCAATATATTGCAAATTTTTAAAATTCCTTTGAGATCAGTATTCAGTACCTCAATCGCTCTACAATAACCGTACTGAGAATAAATTAAATAAACTGATTTATTTATTTTTTATTTGATACAAATTCAATAAAGAAATTAACTTTTTAGCAGTTTTTTTATGCTTTTCCTATCTTATAGTCAAGAGAATTTCAATGACATTCAGTGACACATTTTTGAAGATTTCAGTAATTCTAATCATGATTTGGAAAGCATTGAAAATTTATCTTAGTTTTAGACGTTTTCAATAACTTCCAAGTAAAAAGACTACTGGACATTTTCTCCTGTTTTTTTTCTGAAATTTGAATCAGTTAACAGAACAAATTTCCTAAATATAAGATTTTTTTTATTCTCAGGACTTTTCTTTATCAAGTTTAGCCGCCAGCTATATGAAGGAATTTTTATAATCTAAATTAACTTTAATACCCAATTTTAATTTTTATTCCAAGCTCACTTTTGAAGAAAAAATATTATCTTGTAAAAACTAATTTTTATAGTACTTATGCAACTTGCAGTTTAAAATAATTACTGAATAATTGTGCCGTTTAATCAATAAAATAATATTCTTATTCAAGTACAAGGGAAAATAGAAATTGCAAAAATATTAATTTTCTCTCATTATATGTGTGAGAAATCTGTGAAAATAATTTGGAGACAGTGTGGCTGATCGAGTAAAGTACTTGGCTTGTGCAGTCCTCATTGTTGCGGGTTCGAATCCCAACGCGTGGAAGCGAAATGAAAACTCTATGAGGACAATTTTGCATCTCTTCCATGGCTGCAAATGTTGAAATTGTAATTTCGAAACATTGCTGCATTAAAAAGTATCTAATACCTTCTTATATCATGAGAATGCATAAATGAATTTATTCTTTATAGATCCTCCCTTATGATTTTTAAGATTTGCCATAATAATTTTTTTTTAAAGAAATATAATTCTTAAATTTTGTTCGTTTTTCTGGAAATTTCATTGATTGGAATGGAATCGTAACAGCATAATATATCTTGAATTTCGATTAAAAAAATAATTTTGTTATCTACTTTAGCTTTTGATCGTTCATGTTAAAAAGACTTTTAAATGCTAGAAAGCGTATTGAATTTTTATTGATGATATGTAGAAGAAAAATTAGGATAAAAGGCAAAATATAGGACTTTCATATGTTAATTGAATATTTTATCGTAAATTTTTTGGTAATTTTTCAAAAACAGCCTCTTGTACTTATAGTATATCAAATTTATTTTCTATGTTTTTTAGATTTCTTGCGTTCTGTTGCTGACAGTATGCAGTTCTATAGCAATTGCTGCTCATCATCAGTAAGTATCTACAATTTACTTCGAATGGTAATAAAAATGTACATTGTAAGTCATAATACAACATAGGACCATAGAACGGTGAAATAAATCGCTTATGATGTTTAACTTTCACTTTAAAGCTCAGAGGAAACTGATATTAATTGGATAATCGTTCAATAAAACTTTTTACATATTTTTTAGAAGATCAGTTAACACTTCCTTCACTTAAAATTGACAAAACTTGACTTTCTCAGACTTTTTTATTTGAATACCTTATCGCTTTTCTTTCACTAAGGAGAATATTATTTATCTTTTGTGAAATTGCATGTTATATTGTTAATTAATAATTGGTTGATGGGTCATATTTAAAAATTTCATTTTAGGAGAAAAGTCGTTTTGGTGGTACCAAAACAAATCAGACGAAGTCCAGTTGCTCCATGGCAGGGTCATCATATGCGATCTTCGCAATTTAGGAAATCTCATTACGGAACTGAAGAAGAATATCCCCACTTTTATAATCGACCTAACAACATTATTTATGGGAAAAATGCAGTTCGTCCTAACATAAATCATCTTCCTCATGGTGGTGATGATTTTGACCAGGATCACGATGGCGTAAACAATATTGTTATTCCCCATGGAAAAGGAATAAGTCACGGAATATCCTTTGGTCGAGGATACATTCCTTATGACAGGATTAAGGGAAATTTCTCACCGGTAAATGAAGATCACAGGTAAAGGTAATTAGAATATGAATATAATGAAATGAATTCTAATTGAGAGGCATTCAAAATATTGGAAAATAGATCATTGAAAATGTTAAAATTGAACAACAATATTTAAAATAATGTTCACAATATTTAAAAAATTACAGTTGGAATATCTTTAATGCTGAACAATTTTTAGGAATTTAAAAAAAATGTTAATTAGAAATTGAATCTATCAGCATTCATTTTCGGTGGCCGAGAATTGTATCGTTGAAAAATTGGAAGGTTGAGACATTAAAAAATGAGCAGACGCAAAATAAACAATAATTGAACAGTTTTCAGCTTTAGGCTTATACATTGAAATCCGATTAATAGAATTATAGAAAATAAAAAATACTATTTATAATCACACAATTTCAAACTGAACTATCTGCTGTCTATAGTTAACATTTTCAAATGATCAGCACTATATAAAATCTGTAACTTTCATATTTTTCTTTCACTTAGAGAATTTAGTGATTGTAGCTATCAGACACAAAAATTGAAAATTGGAAGCGTTCCATACTAAAAAAAAATTGCTGTAAGTTATCAAAACTAATATAAAAAATGACGACCAGAAATTAAGTGAAAAATAATATAATTGTACTTGTTTAACAAACGGTCAGAGATTAATATAAAAAATGTGCTTTAAACAGGGAAATCGAGACCCAAAGCTAACACTTAAAAAACAAGAAATTTCGTATTTTAATTGCGAATATCACTGTAAATTTTATTAAACCTTCCGTCACTTAAGTTAAACAAGATTTTTCATAAATATTAGAAATATGTTTAAAAACTGTAAGAAGTAACAATATCAGACTCAGAATTAATAATATTAATAAAATTTCAAAACCAATTTCGTTTTTGATGTCTATAGGAATAATTTTTGATATAGTAAATCGAGGAGAATCGATTTTAGAGCGTGTTCAATCATGCTTTAAAGAAAATTGTGGTATTTGCCAGGAGAAATTGCAACAAAATTCTATTAACTGAGTCGAAGAGTCACTTTTCTCCAGTGCTGTAGAAAGTTGAAGATCCAGTGGGTGATAAAATTTTTTATAAGATATTCCACTGAAAGCAAAATGACTATTTATTATAGATAACAGTTATTGAAGGTTAAGCCTACTTGTATTAAATAAATTATTTCCGGATTGGAGGTGTAAATTAAGGGAAAACTATTAAAACTATTTTTTACGGGCATCTATAAATAAATATACAATCTGATTCTTTAACATTTTTTTAGCTCTACTGAAAGCCACAATCATGACGAATCATCGGAAGAGGAATCCTCTTTTTCACCAGTAGACCCAAGTCACGTGACTTTAACTTCAAATAGTGACGCAAATTCGTTTTATGGAGACCAAAGTGGAGCTTATCAATCCCAGATCAATGGAAAAATAAAAAATTTTAAGGAAATCTTTAATTCGAGATCAATTGGAAATAATTTTGGACCTAAGACTTCATTTGATTCCACGAATATTGCTTCAATTGGTGAAGAAAAACCGCTCCTTCAAAGGGGACCTGATGCTTATGAATCCAGTGGTGAGTGACCTTATCAATTTTAAATTTTATTTGTAAAAATTACATCCGCAGAAGATACGAAATTTTTATGAATTCAATTCTCTATTTTATTTTTTGATCATTCTAATGTTCATAAAATGAAGGTATCAATAATTATTTTAAATGTTCTAAAATCCTGAAACTTATAAAACTAATGACATTAAAAAGCAATAATTCATTTTAAGTTTTAAAAATGAAATAATTTTTAGTATTCAGCGTTAATATTAAAACAGTTTGAAATTATTGAAGCCTTATCTATTACACAATTGAGATTTGAATGGATAGCAAATATATTAAGCCAAACACATTTCAAAATTAAACAATTGAAGACCGAAAATATGTATTGGTGATTTTAGTGTTTGAAACAACTTTCTATTTAAAATTTTAAAATTCAAGGTAGTCGTGTCAAAAATCAGGCCTATGTAAAAAAAGTTTTCTATGAATTTAAAAATTAAAATGATTTTATAAGTCATGTCTTCCGAAAGAAAGAAAACACGTTCGTTTTTTAAAAGTTGACAACTTACGAAAACTAATTATTTCAATAATAGTTTTTGTAGATGAACTTTTAATCACTGTTACTTTTTATCAATTTTGAAAAAAATAGTTGTCTTTTAATTATTCATGGTTTATTTTTTTTCCAGGAAAACATTCTCTGCAACTCTACTGTTTATAATTTTGAAGAAAGAATAAATAATCTTCGAATATAGTTATGTGTTTAATGAAGGTTTCTTTTAAACACTATTTTAACGATTTCAACCATACATGCAAAGATTTACTTGTTATACTAGTAACAGTAGAGTTGTAGGGAATATTTTTTTTGGGAAAATTGAGCCATCAAATATTAAAATTCACCTATATTTCAAAACATAGTAAGAAAAAATTCAACTGCGAAACAACATTGTTAAAATAATTTTTTTCAAGTTTAAACATTTTTTTATTAGGAATAATGTTTTTTGATTTAAAATTAAATTATCAGTGATATCATTTTGATTCTTAAAATCATAGAAAAACTATTTTTTCACAGATCTGATTTCTTGCACGATTATACGGTTTCAAATTTTCAGTCTTGTGAATTATTCAAAAAATTTACTGAGTAACAATACCAAATTGGTCTCTAATTTACAATATTCAGACTTTAGTCATTTGAATCTGAAAGGTTAATAATTTCGAATCTGTTTTAAATCAAGTACGTTTCAATCAAAATCATTGGAAAAAAATCCAAATGGTTAAAATCCAACAATTGACCTATTTTAAATTCTTATTCCAGCAATAATTTGTGCAGTGTTTTTAATTTTAATTTTAATTTGTGCAGTGATAATTTACCCTCATAAACATGCCTTAGTTTCTGGAAAGGTAAATTTTTTGTGCTCCGCGTTTCACCAGTTAAACTTTTAATCAATTTGAGTAATTTCTACGATTAGAGATTTAATCTGCAAAAAAGTTCATTCGGCTAAGCTTTCCATCGCTTTCAACTAATTTTTTTACTTCAAATAATTTCACATAGTTCTTGTTTTCCAGGGTAATATTCAAAGCAGAAGACATAAGTTGAATCCAACAGAAGCAGTGCCTAAAATATTTCAAATTTCGTACCACGCACCTTTTTCATGTCAATTTCCCTACCACCCCTAACATTTTCAGTGAAAATATGGCGCTTTCAATACAATAGATGACTTTTTACCTAAGTCGTTCAATTTTCAACAAAAATTACAATTATCTGCCAAAGCTGGAATAGTTAAATTTTCCGTTGAAGAAGTTAATTTTTAAAGAAAAAAAAAATGAATTTTCAATAAAGTAGTTATATATTTAACCAAAAAGATGAATCTTCAACAAAAAAATCAATTTTTAACAAAATAGTTCAGCTTTCAACCAAGTAGTTGAATTTTCAATGAAAAAAATATGAATTCTCAATGAAAAAATTAGTAGTTGGTATTTCAACCTAGAAACGTTTTTATTTTAAATCAATAGCAATTGACTTTAACCAAAAAACAACGCATTTTGAACAAAATAGTTGAATTTTTAACCAAAGAGACAACATTTTCAAATGAAATGATGAATCTTCGCAAAAAAAATGTTTAAGAAATTAGTTCAACTTTCAAACAAGGAGTTGAATTTTTAACTAAAAAAGATCAAGTTTCAACAAAAACTGGTAAAGTTACATTTTTAACCAAAGACATTAATTTTCTGCCAAAAAAGAAGAAATTCAATAAAATAGTCTAATTTTAAACGAAATAGATGGATTTTCAACTATAATTATGAATCTTCAAACGAAACAAATGAATTTTTCACCATGTAGTTAGACTTTGAAACAAGCAGTTGGATTGCCAAATGAACAAAGAAAAAACTTTGATCCAAAAATGAAATAGTTTAACTTTAAAATAAAAAAATTACTTTTGCTTCCTCATAGAGGAAGCTTTGTAATCGTAACATTTTTCAAAATTTTTAAAATCATTTAATTAAACCCTCCCTAATTTAAAAATGTCTAATACAATGTTCTAAGCAATTGTCCGGATGTGTGTGTGTGTGTGTGGATGTGTGGATGTCACGCTTTTTTGTGAACACGATAACTAGAAAACGGTTGCAGATAAATTGATGAAAATCGGAAAGCTTATTTTCCTCACTAATACCTTGAAACTGACCGAAGGATTTAAAAAAATATTTATTGCATTTTTTTCTAGCACTCAATAATATTTTAAAAATCGGTTTTTTATAGTAAAACTTTTTTCATTCGCATAAATCAAAGTTGATGCAAGAATGTAAAAGATTCCTTGGTTCGGGACGAATCAATTGACCTATAATATTAACACATTTTATTGAAGAGTAGGGAAGTTATGGTAATTTATATATTTTTAAAATCGGTTTTTCATAGTAAAACTTTTTTCACTAGCATAATTCAGAGTTGATGCAATAACATAAAAGATTCCTTGGTTCAAAACGAATCGATTGACCTATAATAATAATGCATTTGATCAAAGAGTAGGGAAGTTATGGTAATTTATATATTTTGACAATCGGTTTTTTATAGTAAAACTTTTTTCATTCGCATAATTCACAGTTGATGCAACAATATAAAAGATTCCTTGGTTCGAAACGAATCGATTGACCTATAATAATAACGCATTTTATCAAAGAGTAGGGAAGTTATGGTAATTTATATATTTTGAAAATCGTTTTTTTATAGTAAAACTTTTTTCTTCAACATAATTCAAAGTTCATGCAAGAACAGAAAAGATGTGTTGATTCGAGACGAATCGATTGACCTATAATATTGATATATTTTATTGAAGAGTATGGAAATTGTGAAATTGCATATTATTTGAAAACACGGTTTTTCATAGTAAAACTTTTTTCAGTAACATAATTCAAAATTGATGCAAAAAAGGAAAAAATCTCTTGATTCGAGGCAAATCGATTGATCTATAATAATAATAATACACTTTATTGAAGATTAGGGAAGTTTTGCTTATTCATAATATCTGAATCATCAGTTTCAAACAGAAAAACTTTTTACATCGACATAATTTAAAGTTGATGCATGAATAGAAAAGACTTTTTGATCATAAATTTTCAATTAGAGTAATATTATGACAATTTTTGTGAAGAAATCATAAAGCTGGGAAAGGAATAGGGTGCGACAGAACTTTTTCTTTCCCTTTTTCAGCTCAAAAAATTATTATTTCGAACGCAAGATTTGATTTGTCTGATTTGTCTTTGCATTTAAAACATTTTTTGTATTATTTTGTAATTTTTCATTTTTGGTACATTTCTATTTTTAAATTGAGCAAAATGAAGACTCTGGTTTGTCTATTATTGAAAATAATGACTAATGCTTTCTCTATGAGTAAGCAAATACATTTGCTAACGGGAAGCAAAGTTCTCGTGAAATGAGCACCATATAACTATAAATACAAACAATGTGGAAACACTCGAGATCGAATTCACAGCTAGTTTAATTAAAGATTTGAAAGGACATATTTCTACCCAACAACATTTTTATTTTAAATAAAAACAGTTAAATTTAACAACAACAAAAAAGATGAATTAGGAACAAAATAGTTTAAACGATAACCAAAACAGATTCATTCTTAGCCCAACAGTTGCATTTTCAAATGGAAAAAATGCCATTTTCACCAAAAGAGTTGAAAATGCTTCCATTTCAAATCTTAAAATTGAATAATTTTGCACATTAAATCTTCAAAACTTAGGTATTATATTGCAAAAAACATTTAAAATTGCCTAATTTTCTATTATATAGATTCAATACATAAAAACCTTCATATATAACTCCATTATCACTGATTTAAATGATATAATTCTTTTGTTCAATTTTTAAAGTTTGAAACTTGGACTTTTGGCTACGGAATCGGGTATCATGGGCCACAGTGCAATATTGAAGTTTTGTATGAAAAATGGTGACCATTTCAGACTTTTCGAAATAAAATTGTTATATTTTCTTTGATATAATTAAATTTGCAATCGAACAGTTGAATTTTTATCCCAAAAAGATCAAATTTCTTTCCAAAGAGATGCATTTTTTAAATAAAATTGTTGAATTTTCATCAAAATAATTAAATTTGCAACCAAACAGTTGCATTTCTACCTGAAGAAATAAATGTAAAAAAATATAATTTTCAACAAAAAACGATTTAGAGTCAAGTAGGTAACAAAATTTAAACAAATTGTTAAATTTTTAACAAAAAAGTTAATTTTCTACCAAATAATTGAACTTTCAACACAAAAAGACGAATTTTCAACAGGACATTTGAATTTTCACCAAAGTAATTAAATTTTCAACCAAATAATACGACTTTTAACCAAAAAATAAATCCTGAAGAATAAATATAATAGTAAACAACTTAAACAAAATAATTTATTGATAATGGAATTAATTAATTCAGTTCGCACGTAAGTGGAAAATTGAAGAAAAGGAGAACATAGGTGAATAGGGGGAAAATTGTGAAGCCTGCTATAAATAAATTTAAAAAATTTAATTCATTGTACACTAAGGAATAATATTGAAAATAAACATTGAAGTTAATTTATAATACATTCAAAATATTACATACAAAGATCCGAAAACTGAAAGTTTTCCTTGGAAAATAAAGTTAATTTTCCACTTCTTCAAACAGACTACACAAACGGTGTTTGATGGACTACGTAACATTTTAGGTCCTGAACTAAAGTTAGTTTAAGTAAAAAAAATTGAAAACGATTGAAAATTTAACCAAATTAACTTTTCTACTTTACTAATAATTTTAGAAATCCAGTTTCACTAATTTTATTAATTTTACTGATTTTACTAATTTTATTCACAGATTTTTCGACTTCTTCTCAAGTTTCCGACACTGAATCAACATCACCATCACCAATCATCGTTCCATCGGTCAAAATTGGAGGCAGCACTCATGGTGTTATCATTCGAGATAGCGTATCTCTTGATGATTATAATAAGAAAGTTGAAGATTTTACAAAATCTTGGCCAGGTGTGGTCAATATTCCAGGAATTCATGGAAGCAATTTAGCTACACAGACAATTCAGCAATTGCCAGCTTCTGCCTTTTCTGGGTCCAGTTTCCCTGCGGCATCCCCCTGGACATCATCTTTTGCTCAAGGAAGACAGGGCTATGCTGTTAAGGAAGATCTTGCTGAACCACAAATTGATTTTAGGACAATGAATTTCCAGAATTCTCAACTTCATCATTCATTTCCCATTCCGGGTAATGCAAATTTGCCTAATATTCAGACTCTCTATGGTTAATCATTGTTAAGTTGCACTCTCAATTCGGTAATTTTTTCTTCAGAGGAATTGGTTATTTCAACGAAATTAATTCAAGTGGTCACTAGACCTTCCAGAAGCAAATAATGAATATTTTTCTGGATTATATATTATTTAAAAAGAGGTATTTATAGAAATATATTCATAGAAAAGAATTACCGAATTCTGAATGCAGGATGTACAAATTGTTGCTTTCGGAAGGTTTTTTTATTGTTCTTGGAATAGATGGTTACGTTGATAGTTTCAAATTCTGCGACCTAGATGTTAAGTAGTTATTAGTGTGTTTAATTCTGTATGATTTTTGAAATGTTTCTTTTAAAAACGATTTAGAACTACAGTGGGAGAAAAGATTCTTATACTATATATTATTTAATAATAGTATAGTGAATTTTTTTAGCATGCTGCTTATTTATCGTGTGAT
The DNA here is from genome assembly GCA_932178445.1 of Andricus quercusramuli. Classification (NCBI taxonomy): domain Eukaryota; kingdom Metazoa; phylum Arthropoda; class Insecta; order Hymenoptera; family Cynipidae; genus Andricus; species Andricus quercusramuli. The sequence goes on from CAKNXH010001592.1 coordinate 555,343, forward strand.
ATGCAATAGTATTAATTTTATATAAGATTGTTAAACCTTGACTGAAGCGATAGCTTGTTGTTTTTTTACTTTTTCTCTACGATAATATTTTTGACAAGTGCATTGTGATCAAACTGAAAAAGTATTGATTCTATCTGATGATAATTTCATCCATTTTGGACTTTGTAATGATATAGGATTGCGCAAAAAAAAGTATAGTAAAGTTTTTTCGATTTATAACTATTTTTAAATGAAATTCTACAAAATATTGTTGTATATGTGCAATTTTATACTGAAACCGACTAATAACATGTAACATATGAACTTCGTTTTTTCACGAATTGCAAATAAACAAAAATACCAAAGAGAAAAACTCGTATTTCACTATATCCCATAAGGTAATCGGTATAATCGTTGGCCACCCCAAATAATTGGCCACATCGTTTAAAAATGCTTATATGAAAGATTACTGAAAAATAAAACTGTCTGATAAATAGTACAGGATGAAGCGGAATTTTGATTCTGAATGAGTAAGGAATTGAAACGAAAAGTTGTTTAGGTCAGGAGTTTAAGCATGCTGAAAATTATTATTTTTCAATAGTTACGATGGATTTAATTTGAAAATTTGGATTTCAATTGAATTTGATGATTGAGAAATGTTTCACATGACAGTTGTATTCTACCCTTGAAATGATATCTTCATATTGATAAATGGTTGGCCAATCAATGGCCTCGTGAATTATGCTGAAACATAGTGATTAGCCACAATACCTGAGAAGAAAATAAATAATATCTTTGCAAAAATTTATTCAGAATTGTTCCAACTTTTTGCAGATTATATATATGATCGTTTGTCACTTTGCCTTACGATTACTGAGTGGAAATCAAGCCAAAGAAAGTTTTCGGGTCCGGCCAATGATTATACGATTTAGTGGTTAATCACTGTGCTTTCAAAATCAGTAATCTATAACCAGATGTGGCTACTAACAAGGTAGCCAATGACTGTATTTTGCCACATTTCAGTGGCCAATACAATCATTGGCCTATGCTGATCACTGTCTTCGTGGCCATTGATTGTGTTTTTTGACATTGCGGTTAATTTCCTTAAATATGAATTATCTACTACTTTTAACGCTTAACTTACTATGATAATTCATATCTGCATAAAATTGATTATCCATCTGTTTATTTTAGAATTTCGTTCGACGCTTATAGTGTTTTTCAACAATTGCTACACTGTAAAAATTCCTCGAATGATTGTACCGATATCCCCATGTAGAGCAGAGAAAAAATCTTGACATGCAGGATAAAAAGAATAAATTAGAAAATGCAAACGAGGTACTGGTTGATAGCAGACACCCTGGAAATAAATTCTACTGGTAAAAGTTTTTTGATCCTAGAAACCGGATTTCGGAGAGTTTGAATCTCTGATATCTGATGGTTCTATGATCGAATACCCGTGAGATCAATAGCCGCTCTCTTGATCGTGAAAGATCATTGTTGAATGCCATGGTCATCTGGATCACCACATACCCTTCGTACTTTCACTCATACCTTTAATACTGAGAATCGAGTGAGTAACCGGTCGAGACTCTTGAAAGGCTAGAAAGTCTGCAGTAACAAGAAAATCGTTTGGATTGCAACCAGGTCCGCCCGCTCGCTATTTCAACTTAACTTGACACGTCTCTCTTGATGGAAAGGTCCAAATTTCACAATACCTTTCCATTAACGGACGTATTAAAATCAAAGCAATAATCCATATTTGGATCAATGAGAGAGGAGAGAGTTGAAAATTGTAGGTGTTTTTTTTAATCCTCAACGATTTGATTGGTCTGTGCTTTATTAAGAGGAACTGTCTCTCCTTATTTTCGAATCAAAAATATAAGATTGGGGTGATTGTCTAGAATCGCGGCTTTCCTGAAATCTTCGATCTGGGTCTTATTTTAATATATTTTTTTCCACTTCATAAGTTTTACTGAAACTTTAATTAAAGAGCGGCTTTCGAAAAGGACATATGTACCACAAAATTACCAAGGTTTCGGTGACCATTTAACAACCGGTTTGAAGCTTAAAAATGACGAATTCGTGGATTTTTTAATAAAATTGTTTTCAAAAAAACACAGTTTTGGCTCATCGATGAAATAAAATCAGAAAGGCCAAGTTGTTTGGAGTTAATTTCGTTAAAAAATCAAAATCTGCCGATTGAAAATTGATGCAAATTTGTATTTCATAAATAGGTTCCTTTCTGAGTTCCTGGTAATCTATTTTGTAACAGAAACAACATCCATTTGTTGAGAAGTAGTCAAATTGTGAATTTGTTTTGAAAATTGCTTATAAAGCAAACAATTATTGTTGATTGGTAAAATATTGTAAGGGAAGAATTTTCCTGATTAATTTAAAATTAATTCCATTGCAAAAACTAAAATAGCCTGTTGAAAATTGGAGAAATTTTGTATTTGTTCATTAAATTCACTTGAGCAATTACCTTTGTTATCAGTTATTAACAAATCTAATATATTATTTATTTGTGACCAATTTTTGATCCAGCTTGTTGGATCGTCTACTTTGAAAAAATGTCAACTTTGTTGTTAAACATAGTAATTTCAATTAAAAACTCGAAGCTCACAAATCTCTTTGAAATTTAGTTGAATCTCATTAAACAAAAAAGCTCATATAAGATCAGAATTGCAAGCTCTAGAATAATTTGTCTAGAACAATTTTTTTGCCCTACTGTGCGACGGCCCCCATCCAAGTATAATCGAGTTGATCGGTAATCAACATAGGGGATTGAATGAAAAGCCTAAAATAATTCCATGTGTCCAAGTAGACAAAATTACACACGACATTTTAAATTTTTTGACAAATTTATTCAATTTTAAAAATAAATTAATAGTTCCGTTCTTTCTGCATATTTTTTCCGAATCATTAAATTATATAGATAATTTACTATTATTCAAACTGAGTACTTCTCAGACCAATATATGTCCTTTTTTGAAAGAGTGATCTTTTTTAAAAATAATTAACATTTTTATTTTTCAAGTTAAGAAAAAATCTGACGATGAGTTCATTGATTTTCTTTGAATATGAAATCCTGAAATTTGTGCTGCTCATATCTTCATCTACATTTCCGAGTTTTATGAGATTCCTCAAAAAATTTAAAGCATCATTAATGTATACTAACTTTCACTCTGAATCTTCATTATTGCGTCCATAGTTTTATAATTGATCATTTCCCCATCAACTCGGTATAATTTAACAATTTTGAATATTGAAAAATCCTTCGATTTCTACACAAGAATTAGAACAAATTGAGTCTTCTTAAAGGAGTTTCTGTAGAATTCAAATTCATTAACAAGCTTGAAACAATATAAACAATACACTTGATTAATAGAAGTATAACATTAATTAATTAGCTGTATTCTAGAGTTCCGACATTCGTCAAACTGGTTTGCACACATGCAGTATAGATTACAAAGACAGAAAGGGAAGCCTGAAGTGTAACTGGGTCACTAAAGTGGTTTCACGAATCAAGTTAAAATAATTAGAAAATAAATAGAACAATTGCTGAAATTAAAAATAACAACAATAAAAAATACTGTTTGAGTAGAAAGAATAGAAACTAACTTCGATAAACTATGAATGATACTTAAAATGATTGCACAATTGTGGATCATTCATAATTGAAAAATTCAAAACTAGCTTTTGTAACTCATACGTTTTTATTCAAACTACGCTGGATTGAATAATTTTGAACTAAGCAGTTCTGAACTAAATTACGAGATGAATGAACCTAAAGTTGTAAAATTTTGAGCAGCAAACCTTCGAGGGTGAAACATTTTAAATTCAAAGCCTTTAATTTGAAATGATCAACGTATAAATGAAGGGTGGAAATATACAACTAGATAACCGTAAAAATGGGAATAAGCCAATTCCGAGAGAATCAAAAGAGAATCTTAGGATTAAAATTACGTGGGTTTTCAGAGTCGGCTTTGAGTAGCGATTAAAAATCCAATTTTAATTTTTTTTTTCAAACCAAATAAAAACCAGCTTCCGATGTACACTGTGAAAAAAATGTATCATTTGAAGGCTAGTTTTCGGCATGGAAGCAGTCCTCGAGAAATATAGTTTCGGGTGGCTGTATTCTAATGCCACTTCATTTTGATGCCACTAAGCGACGTCTTTGCACAACTTTTTTGGATCAAATCAGGACTGAAGTGAGTATCAAATTCCAGTGACGTAACGTAGCCCATGGGAACGTTAAACGTACGTGAACTGTCACTGAAATATAGAATCTGGGTAATATACAATGTTAGAAGTTTATAAATCCTGTTTTAAAATAATATGTTGATTAGCATTGAGAATTTATCGTTAGTTAAGAATAAGGAGACTAAGAAGAAGAAAGCACTAAGAAGAACAAATAAACACTAGAAGACCAAGTAAACCACATGATGAATCTTTATCAGAAAGTCTCCAATTTATCATCCCCAAAACAAGAAATTTTTTTTATTTCACTTCGAAAAATTGTACACATAATACCAGCTATTCTATCAAATTACAGAAAAATAAAAAAAAAAATTTGTGAATGTTATTTTGACATGAGGCATGGAGAAAGCAGCAGGTAACGTGCATGTGATTTTACACTGTCCGAGATAATTTACATATTATATTTCTGTAATTTTCGTTAAAAATGACTGAAATTTTCTGTCTAATCATTCATAGAATTTCACAACAAATTTTTTTCCAGTATTATAACACTTACAAAATTCTTAAGATTTCTGGGAAAATTTTGAATGACTTTTTATTTTGGAAAATTATTTTCAACAGAATATTAAAAAAGATTTCGAAAGATATCCAAAATCTTAAAAAAATACTCTGGCACATTTTAAGTGATTTTAAAAATTTTTCAGGATTTGAACATTTGAAAAATTGGAAAAAGTTCCAAAAATTTTTGAACAAAATGTAGATTTTTCAACATTTTGAAATAAAGTTTTGAAGCTGTTTCAGGATTTGAGAGGTTTGAAGATAATACAACAATTTTCTTAAGATTCCTGGAAAAGTTTTATATGATTTGTTATTTTAAAGAATAATAATTTTAAGAGAATATTCAAAATAGATTTCAAAACAATTTTTGATTCATGAATACCAATTGAACAATTATAAATTTGTAAGTACCTAAAATTATAATAGTTTTACTTCTAATTTAAAAATTGTTCAGTTCATTCATTTTCCAATTTAGAGTATTGAAAATGATGGCGTGGAATTACATACTAAAAGGTATTTGAATTGCACAATTTATAAGAGTTCAACTATTATTTATTTCTTGAGCTTCTACATTTAAGAAATTCAGGCTTTAGGGTCCTTCAAGGTGAAAAATAAATAAATAATTCGATTTTACTTCTTATGAATAAATGATTGCTTTTAAATCCAAAAGAAGGAATACCTTCTCTCACAAATGTAAATTTTAAATAACTAGCAAATTTTGCGCACTACGCAATTATTCTTTTTTGGTAGAAAATTAGGTTTTTTTATTCAAATTTTTTTTTTTTAATTTGAAAATCAATTTTTTAATTAAAAATTTAACTATGTCATGTTTGTTCGAATATTATTCACCTTCAGTCGAAAATTCAACTACAAAGTTGTTTGAAAATTTTTGTATATTGTTGAAACTTTTGTGTGTCTTTTGTTGTAGAATATTAATCTTCTTGGTGATTAATTCACCCTTTTATTGAAAATTATTGTTTTTGTTGAAAATCAATTTTTTAAACTAAAAATTCAACTCAATTTTCTGTCCAAATTTTTTCTTCATATAAATTTTATCTTTTTGGTAGAAAATTCATTTTTATAGTTGAAAATTCAATCATTTCGCTGTGAATCTATTTTATTTGTTCAAAATTTCATTCCTCTAACCAGAAATCAATCTATTCCACTTTTTATTGAAAATTAATCTTTTTCAATTAAAAATTCATCTATCTTGTTGAAAATTTTTCTTTTTTTTGTCAGAAAATTAACATTTTTGGTTGAAAATTTAATTGAAAATTAACAAATTTGTTTGAAAATTCGTTTTTTTTTGGTTGAAAATGATTTTTTTTAAATTAAAAATGTAGCTATTTCATTTTTGCTAGAAAGTTGATCTTTTTCAGTTGAAAATTCACTTATTTATTTGAGAACTCGTCTTTTTAGGTCGAAAATTGAATCATTGTTCTAGAAAATACATTTTTTCGAGTTGTAAATTCAACTTTTTTTCAAAAATGTGTTTTCATAACATAAAAACTCCACATTGCAGATAAGATTTTTTTTCTTCCTTGATTGAAAAATCTTTCTTGATTGAAAATGTAATTTTTCTATTAATAATTTGTATTTTTTTATTTTATTCAACAGTTTTTCCTTTTTCTTCAATGGAAATTAATTATTTTTACTGGAAATGTAATAATAAAATTTTATATTAATGTACCTTATCGACTGGTTTTGTAGAGTGTATGGAGATACTGACGGAGAATGGAAAATATTTGATTAAAAAAAATTACCCTGTTCTGAGAAGAAGGTACCTTAAAAATTAAATTAAATTTCAACTAAAGTTATATTAATAAGTAACAAAATTATTCGATAAAAAAATGAGCTTTCGGAGAAATCCTTTTAGCACAATTTGTATTTGATTTTTTTTATAATTATATGCAATAAATTTATTTTCAATAAAAATTTTGTTTATCTAGTTCTGTACTGTTACCCTTCAAATACAGATACTATAAATAGGCAGGAGGAGTTTAAATGCAACGTTTCTGTTACCGACATCTGGAATCTCTGATGGTTCTTTTCCATGCTAAAAGGATTATTGTCAGTGCTAACGTTAAAACGCCTCATAGAATTGAAAATATTACAAAGTCAATTGAAATGAATTGCCCCTCCCGTCTAAGTATTCCTCATTTAGTGCGGACATCAATATTTTTATGCTGGAACAGAACGTTGGAAGCATCCAAATGCCGGAAAATTTCGGTCACAGGAATCTCAATTTTAATCATTTTAATTTCTCCTAAATTCCCGCTTTATATAATTCAATGTGGAAAATATTTGAGAACTCCAAAATAGATGAAATATAATAAAAGTTACCATTTCTTCACTTGTTTTCTTATTAGATACAAGAATATGATATATATGAAGAATATGATAGGAAGTCTAGCCGTGAACTCAAAGCCAACGGTTTTATTTCTGCCATAAAACTCATTATTATCCGGTTTAACTTGCAGACCGCGAATTGAACATCTGACTTTGATATTTGCCGCACAGAGTAATAATCAGATTTAATACTTGTATATTTCTGTAGGGGAACATGAATCTGTGCGTGTGAACTTGTCTTACTTTCTCCGACGAGGCTTTTATGCTAATTTTATTATTCTCTTCCTGATGGGGTTCTTGTGCATAATTCCAGTGATTTAGATTATATTGAATTGCCGTAAAGTTGAAAAAGACATAGGGATGAAAAAGAAAATCCGTCTACGTGGTTTGTGGACGCTCTCACGTTGAAAAATAGAACATTCAAATTTATAGCGAAACAATTTTAAATATTATGAAAAGTCCAACATCAAAGTTTGATGCTTTAAACAGACATACAAAATCGCTTTTATCTATTTTTTTATTGATATCATAGTTTTAGGCGAAAAAATGGGTTATTATATGCTTAACAATAAGGGAACATGTTACACTTCTTCTTCGAACATGAAATATACCCATTTCCGGTTGTTTACGGGTTGTTTTTTCTTATGGGATTAATGAGAGAGTCATTAATGTGTGTATTCTAAATATAATACAAAAAAGTGTTTCGGCAAATAATAATTGTTTGAATGATTGGTAAATAACTTATTTATAATGAGCGACATGACATGAAAAGATTATGCATAGGGGAAACCACCCTACAGTAAATAGGAAAAAAATTAACAGCATTTAACTGCATCAGTTTCCAAAAATAAAGAAAGATGGACATTGTTAAATAAAGCCTACATATTCAATTGAGTATTCTTATAGAAAAGAATATCACGAAATTAATCAGTTAGCTGTATTAAACCTTTTTATTAGACCTAGCCAAAGGTGCGATTCTGACACCTTTGTCCATCAATAAATAATAATCGTTTCTGGTATTGCTTCTGGGCAAGACAGAATACTCAATTCTGGGTAATTATAATTTATCATAAATATAAATATATAATAAATATAAATTAATATAAATTGTTGACATTTTTTTTATCTTTGATATTTCTTAAGATTGGTACAATTGGTAAGAGATGTTTAATCTTCATAAAATTTAACCTGACATGCGATCACATAAAATTGCAGCGGTTTTACATATCTTTATCCTAAGAATTATATCTTTTTCAAAAGGCTCCTTAAAACACAATAAAAATGTGTGAGATTTTTAATAACTAATAATTTACACTATTTTCTTAGTTCATCATTTACAATAATTTGAATGTAAAAATTTCACGAAATCAAAATAAACAAACAAACGAAACCTTCAACTTAAAACTTCTGCGAGACAGTCGCAGAGCTGGCAATTTTGGCAGAGACATTTTTTGTAATTTTCCGATTATTTACTGTTGGTGATCTTCTGTTGGAAGATGTAATATCCAATAAAATGTGCTCAAATATTTATGAATATTTAAGAAATAACACTTTGTATTAATGAATATTGTACATTAAACTTCAATCTTTGATTCTAATTTATAAACATGTCATAAAAATGTTTGATGAAGTTAAAAAGTATGAATAAAGAAGAGGTGAATTTTTTTTCAGGTTAAAAATAAATCTTTTGCTCTCACGCAATAATGAATAACGAAATTTCAATGAAAATTTGTCACAAGATATAATATCCTTGTTGAAACGTTATGCTAACAAAAATAATGAACATTTTTTGTCATTTTTTCAGTTAATTAAGATTATCTACTGTAAATCATTATCTACTGTAGGGTGGTTTCCTCTACTCGAATTTTCTCTACCTTTTCAATTAAAAGTCGAAAGTGAATAATAATTAACTGTTCAAACATTTAATAATGCCTTGAACAAACAATATTACTTCTATCATTCATTAATTGCATTATTAGTTCAAGAAAATATTAAGTATCCTTGATTTGATGGGAAAAAATTGAAACAACTGGAAATTGTTTAAGAAATCGCAAAACGTCTTCAACAAAAGATATCACTCCTAAAATTCATCAAATGTATCATTATTTCTAGAAAATACGAATTTTTCATGATTTGGAATAAAAGAAAATTGAAACAAATATAAAATGTTTAAACAATTGAAAAATGCCCTAAATGGAAACTTTGAATCTCAAAATGGACTTTTACTGTGTCATTTATCCTGAAAATGAAGAGCTTATCATGATTTACAAAGACAACTACAAATTAAAAAATAATCCTACTAGTTTTTGAAATATTTGAAATGAGTTTAAAAATACTTGTAAACTCATTAATTACTGACTTCTTACTAATTTAAATGTGCAATATCTGTGATTTGTGCTGCAGTTAGAGCAATTGCTTTATTTTCATTAAAAGGAACGGGTGTGGAGTCAATATGTTTACCCAAGTTCGATCGTTTTTTAACGTTATCAGGTTTTAGAACCTGGTTCAAAAGTGTCTGTCAGAACTGTCAGCCTGAGTAAAAAAAAGTTCCACGAGATCCCATTAGGATTCCGAAAAAGGTTCCACTAAAGTACTGGGTATGAGACAAATCATTGCAGTTCTGCTATATTAACTTTAACAGAGAATTAAATATTTTTGTTCCACATACTTTGCTAATACTTTGTCCCTATTTGAATGATTCGAATAGGGACAAAGTATTAGGAAAGTCCCACTTGATTTTTCTTTTGGTAAAATTTTTACAAGTCATAAATAGTTTTTTGTACGACCCCCCTTGAAAACGCGCCATTGCATGCATATAAAGCAGGCGTAATGTGGCCGTTTACGCCCGCTACATGAAAGTTTACGCCCACTACACATACACTGCACCACGCAAATGATAATATGGAGGAAATTATCTTTATCTTGAAACAAAATTGTATCGCTGGACCCCACAGTGTACCTTCAGCAAAGTACGCTATTTCTTGCTTTCACTTATATTCTAAAATTGTCAAGTACACCAAACATCCTCTATTTGCTTCACATGCTTATTTTCAAGGAGGGTATGACAAAAAGTATCGTGTGTATCAAGGCAAGGGCGTAAGGCTAGCCTCGTGTGACTGCCACGCTCGTCACAATAGCCTTCTTTACGCTCTCGATACACAATATACTATTTTTATAGAAGAAATTCTGCGAAATATTTATGAAATAGATTTTCTAAGCGGATTGAAAACATGAATCAGTTTTTGTACATTGGTGTTTTGCGACCAAGTTTTATCTTCCAATAAAGTTAAAAAGAGTCCTTCCATGGTAATTTTTTTTTCAACAAAAGTCAAAGTATGTCAACTAAGTCTTGTATTTTCTTTACTTAAGAAAACATTCTCTCGGTCCAACACTATTCATACGTGTGAAGAAGTAACAGTTTGAAGAGAATGACAAAAAAGACCTTTTCATGAAAACATTAGTTTGACTTTTAAAATTTGTTGGCTGTTTTAGTTGAAGGCTCCTGAGATGGGGTTCGTTGTATGTTCCAAAGGTGTTTTTTGAGGGATTGTTGATTATTATTATGGGATTGGAGATGCCTACTAGATTTTTGCCAAGGGGGTTGGTGTGATGATTTCAAACTTGAAATTTTGTTGACCGTTTTAATTCTTTCAGGCAGCTAAGATGAGATTTTTGAAATGTGCCAGGGGTGGTTTCGTAGTGCTGTTGATTATTACTGCGGGGTTTTGAGATATCTAATATTGTCTTGCGAAGTTGACTCTTGTGATCATTCTTAATTTGATATTTCTCCGGCGGTTTTAGTGAAAATTTACTTCGTTAAATGTGCCAGGGGTGTTTTCTGTATTTTTCAATATCACTGCGGAGTTGAGGATATCTACCAAAGTATTTTTACCGTTAATGTTGTGATTATTTTTAATTTGATATTTGTTACCTATCCCAGTTAAAGGCCACTGAGATGGGGTTCGTTGAATGTGCCAGTGGTATTTTTGGGTGTTTTTTTTTTTATCATTATTGTAGGATGGGAAACATAACTAGGAGTTTTTTAAAGGCGAACTGTGGCATTATTTTTATTTGTGGTTATCATTTGAATGTGCTTGAAGCAGAACGATATAATTTGAAGTTTCTTGAAAGTAACTCTTCTCGTTATAATTAATTTCAAAATATCTTAACTGTTTTCCATCATACATTGGAGATTTGTATTGTTAAAAGTGCTGGAGGTGGCTTTTAAGTCATTGAATATTTGGTTTTTTGTTGTGACGCTTGGAGTTCGCATTGCTAGAAATGCTAAGGGTGGTTTTTGGGGTGACTGAATATCATTGTCGGGTCGGAGATATAGCTTGGAGTTTTTCGAACGTTACAGATGTTATTATTATTAATTTTTAAATATCTCAACTGTTTTGCTTCGTGGTGCTTGGGATTTGTTTCATGGGAAGTGCTAGGGATGGTAGTCAGGGATTTTTGAATGGTATTTTCAGGTTAGATATATAACTCGACATTTTTTCATGAAAATTTTGTGATTATATTGAATTTTCACATATGGCTTTTGAGTGTTATTGAATATTATTTTCAGGTTGGGGATATAACTCGTCGTTTCTTGAAGGTTATTTGTGCAAAAAAAAAAGTTATTATTCCATTTTATATATCTCACATGTTTTTCGTTGTGAAGCTTGGAATTCGTTTCGCTAAAAGTACTGGGGGTGGGTTTTTAGGGTTGTTGAATATTATAATCAGGTTGGGGATATAATTTAAAGTTTTTGTAAGGTAACTAGTGTACTTATTTAAAGTTTTAAAATATCTCGACTGTTTTCCGTAGTGACTCTTCGGGTTTGATTCGTTAAATGTACTAGGGATGGTTTTTGGTAAATTTTGAATATTATTCTTCGGTTTAAAATGTAACTTGGAGTTTTTTGGAGGTGTCTTGTGTAATTATTTTTTATTTTTAAATATCTTGACTGCTTTGCATCCGTACACTTGGGATTTGTTCCTTTAAAAGTTCTATGGGATGATTTTCGAGGGTTTTTAGATTTTATTGTCAGTCTAGAGGTACAATTTGGAGTCTTTTGAGGTGAACCGTGTGCCTATTTTTAATTCTTCAATATTTTATCTGTTTTGCCTTGTGACACTTGGGATTTTATCACTGGAGATATTTGTCTATTTATCACTTGATGTTTCTATTTTTAATTTTGAAATATCTTGGCCGTTTTACATCGTTACACTTGAGATATGTTTTGTTTTAAATGCTAGGCTAATTTTGCGATTATTTTAAATTTTAAATTATCTTGGCTGTTTTGCATCGTGACTCTTGGGACTTGATACGCTAAGTGTCCTAAAGGTGGTTTTTTGGTAATTGTTGAATATTATCTTCGGGTTTGGAATATGACTTGGATTTTTTTAAAGTGAATTTTGTGAATATTTTCGATTCTTAAATATCTTGACTGTTTTGCGTCATGACTCTTGGGGTTTGACTAGTTAAATATACTAGGGGTGGTTTTTGGGGCGTTTCAATATAATCTTCAGATTGGAGATATACAGGGTGTTTTTTTTAACTTGAGACAACGAAATATCTCAAAAAATACGCATCCTACGGAAAAAATGTCTGGAATAAAAACTTTTTATTTTCGAGGGGGAAAAAAGACTTGTTAAAATTTACCCCACCCCCTACCCCCACAGGAGGCAGGGGTGGGGTTAACATTGTAATTTTAAATGGCAACCCCAATTTTTTATCACAGATTCAGATTTTCCTTTATGAAATACGTAAGTTTTATTTGGAAAATTTGTTTCGATTCGCGATAGATGGCGCTGCAATTGCGAAAAACGAAATTGTTGACACTACTTTTAGCTCTACCCAGGAATAACGACGCGGACGTAGTAGTTGTCTATTCCCTTCGGGGTGCTTAATTTCGCAATTGCAGCGCCATCTATCGCGAATCGAAACAAATTTTCCGAATATAACTTACGTATTTCGTAAAGGAGAATCTGAATCTGTGATAAAAAATTGGGGTTGCAATTTGAAATTACAAAGTTACCCCACCCCTGCCTCCTGTGGGGGTGGGGGTGGGGTAAATTTTAACAAATCTTTTTTCCCCCTCGAAAATAAAAAGTTTTTATTCCAGACATTTTTTCCGTAGGATGCGTATTTTTTGAGATATTTCGTTGTCTTAAGTTAAAAAAAATACCCTGTATATTCGCGTTTTTCCTAGGATTTTGCGATTTTTAAAAATTCAAAAATATCCTGGCTGACTTGCGATGTGATACTTGGGATTTTTTTTTTTTAATTGCTTGGGTGGCTTTTGGGGTTCACGATTATTATGAATACTGTACTTAGGCTTTAAGAAATATTGAACGCGCTGAATAATAACCTTCTAAATAACGCTGCTATAGTTTGTTATGAAGTGAGCTGGAGGGGGAGGGGTGCAATGATTGAGGGTGCGTGGGTCTGAATATTTCGCCTAAATCTTGTATTAGAAACTAGGAAAGATTGAAAAGACTTTTCCAGAATTAGAATTTAGAATGATATATAGTTTCCTGCAAGTACATTATTAAGTGCTTACCAATCGCCATACTTGTCATTGAAAGTGCAAGTTGTTATAGAGTAAACATTACCATAGATAGTTAATTGCGTCAACTGTGTCGATCAAACATCATGATCTTGATCTTGTATCTAACAAATTAGATCTTGAAAAGGTCGTGTAGAACAACTCGTGTAGTTAAGAGGTGAGAACCTCGGGTGAGCGACCGTGAAAGGGAAAGGATGTCGCAGGAAGAAAGTTAAGGTGCGTTGAGCTTTGAAGGAAGCGTATAGATGAACCGGGTTCAGAATCTTGCTCTGATGCGGAATTTCTTGAAGTTTCCGTCATGATGAAACTTTTTAAGGATGTTCTCACCAAGTCACGCGACGCCGCTTTATAGAAGATCTGGGTGAAAACATTTTACACTTTTTTGCTGCCTTTACAATTGTGAGAATCACTTTTTGTAGAGCTATTCATTCTTTTATGGATATTATTATTCTTTGTCTTATCTTTACTCTCGTTAGTTTAGAATTTACATATTTCTGACAGTTATAGAACTTTCTTTGAAATTAATTAAATATGCTTTCACAGGGCCGTCGCTGGCCTGGGATAGAGGAGCCACTGGGAAATGACAGGGAAGAATTTTAAACCGAGAAACTGGGAAATGACAATAGGAGACTTCAAGGAATTAGTCCTTCAAAATCAAGTAATATTTCTGCCGTACAAACTAAAAAGATACATAAGTGACATTGTCGCTTAGGTCGACTTTTCCATTGCCAAGTTTAAGAGAATAACCCTAAACCGCAATGTCCCTTATGTATCTTTTTACCATGTACGGCAGATTTGGTATATTTGAAAATAGTACAACATTGAAGTGTTCAGTGTTTCAGGTTCACAAATTCAAATTGAAGAATATTGAAGCAATCTTATTTGATACCAACGGCCATACCACGCTGAAAAAACATGTTCTCGTTAGATCACTGAAGTTAAGCAGTGTTGGGCGCGGTTAGTAGTTGGATGGGTGACCGTTCGGGAATACCATACTGCGTGCTGTTGGATCGCGGTGGGTGTGGTGAGCCGACACTTGTAGTTAATTACTACAAGAAACTATCCACTTTGAAAGACTACCCGAATCGGGTAGTGTCACGCCTACCCCGAAAGGGAAATGGCTTAATGGTATACATACATTATACTATTCTATACCTATACTTTATTGAGCTTTTGAACATTCAAACATTGAAGACGCTATCTATTATTTACAGTGAAAAGAATATTTAAAATGGCTATACTTTAAATCTGCTTTGAATTAAATCTAACAAATTCAGCAATAAACTGAATTTAATATCAACTATCTTAAGGTGTAACCACCTAAATTATTCTTTTCAACTGTGTCATTCAGATATTACTTTCAGCTTCAGTGAGATCTTACTGACGCGAATAGCTAGAAATAGATTACTTAAACAAGTCAGGATTTTTAGAGTTAAAAGTGAAATATTATTAATGATATAATTTCGACTGTAGTTAATCAAGGTCAAAATTAAATGCTTAACTCGAGTGTGGAATTATTACTACAAATAAGCTATATTTCACTGTTGCTCACTGAAAATCATTACTGTTTCAATTCAGTGGCCTATTTATTCCCGATACAAATATAGAGAGTAGGGTGGGTCGAAAATGAAAACTTCTAGAATTCGAAAACGTTAATTGCACTTTTTTAGGGTGCCAATACGCTCCTTTTCCGCATTGTAGCTATTCCGAATTCCAGAATTTTTTATTTTCAACCCATCCTGATGAAGAATTTTATTCGAGTGCTATATTGTTTATTGAGCTTATATTACTCTAAAATAAATAAATAGTTTTATATTTTCACTATAGGAACCATACTTAGTCGGTAGAAATAAATTTTTTTTCATGAAATCAAAGATGGAAGAGGAGAGTAGAAAGCAAGTGGAAAGTGTATAGTTTATTCTCTTGAACATGTTTTTGAAAGTCATGTTTCTTAAGCACAATGTTATCTGCTGTATGATTTTCACACATGCGAGTTTATTAGCAGTTGTCACAACCACCACAACTACCACAAAATGCTCCTATTGTAGTTAAAAAAAAAATTTGTTTGTTTCTTTGGACAAAAATAAAAAAGAGGTAAGAAAAATGAGAAGGCAACATTTACAACATTTGTACTTACATCTCAGGTATCGAGGAGAGAGCGTCATTGTTTCGTCGCTGTTGCTACCTGCTTTAATTTTTTCATACCTTGATAAGGGTGCTTTGTGAGCACCGAAACATTGGTAAATATTATATATGCTTTCATATTGTGATTTGATTACAATGAAAATAAAAAAGACGAACGAAATAAGAAAGAGAAGGAAGGGGATTTGGTTGGTTGCCTTCTCAGTTTTCTTTCCTCTTTTTTTTTTTTTTTTTTTCAAGGATACAAAATATTTTTTTGTTCAAGGAAACAAAATATATATTTTTTTTTTTTAAATTACAATAGGGTTATTTTGATGTGGTTGTCCAAATTTGGTTGCTTGATTCTTGTTTTATTTTCAGGAATTCGATACATTAACTTGAGTATTGGACGTTAAGTAGGATTTTGAATTTGATTTTAATCTAATTTAAGATTCTTGAATTTCTGAAAAATTGTTTACTTTTCTTGATGGTTAAGCATTTATTTTCTAAACCGCAATGGGGCTGTTAAGTATATTTCAAATTCAATGTGTGGTTTACACGCGGAAATATTGCCAGGAATCTATAGTGTGGAATATTAATGTGGTAAAATAAGTGATTGAATGGAAGCAATGATGCAATTTTCACTAGGATAAAATATCTCTGATTTACATTAAACAGTAAAAATATTTGTTGTTTCAAACGTGTGCGTTATTAGTAGAAATATAAAATGTTATCGTACAATTATTGTTAATTGATCAATAAAAACTTCTAATGGATGCATTTATAGTACATAAGTGCAATTTCAAGACTTTATCATGATTTCACTTTCAGATTTCTCGTACAGTTTTGAAACTTCGATTTCACTGATATGCACTGCTCTTGAAGTATAAAGTGATTAATGATTAGATCCGTGAGATTATCCTCACAGCTGCAGCCGACGTGTGAAATGTGGAGTATACAAGTTGTAGAATATTGTGCGAAGACTACATTGAGAAGCTACAAAATTACCATAAAGGAAAAAGTAATGAGAAATTTACTTCTTATGTGTAAGTAACTTCTTGAAAATTCTTGACTAATTAGATTGGTTCTTTTTTACATTCTCATCTGAGAAAGTATTAGAATTGTTCGAAATTTGACACCAAAGTTTTTCCACAGATCTTCATGTTTCGAGGCCTCCTGAAGCCAAAAATCAAGTTTTGATGATGACGTCTGTCTGTCCGCCCGTCCGTAAACACGATAACTCTTCAAAGAATGAAGGGATCAAATGGAGCTCTTGCACATTTTTTTAAAGTCCTAAAACAAAGAACTAGTTCGTTAAGTAACATTTTTTCATCAACGCTTATTGTTTTATCCGTCGAAAATGCTATCAAAAAATCGAAAATTCCATTTTTTCGCCCAGCGACGACAGATACGTGAAAAAGATTGAGGAAAGAATTAAATCCCTTCAAAATATCTACAATTTTTGTTCAACAATTTTTGTAAAGGTCTGACTTTTCTGGTCTTATGCATCGGAATTGAATAAGTCGAAAATTCTAATTTTAAGCCAAACGAAAGATAATTAAAAATGTTTAAGAGAAGAATCGCAGCTTTCAAAAAGATCTATCATTTTCCCTTAACCAATTTTTGATGAAACTAGACATTTTGGTTTTATCTTTGGAAAATATTATGAAAAAAATCGGAAATTTAAATTTTAAGCTTGCTAGTTTGAGCGCACCTGGGGCGCGCCACGGTTGGTTCTCGCGGTTCGCACTTGATGATGTATTTACCTCACATTTGCGCACAGACCTTTTGAAATTAAACGTCAAATCATCAACAAATGTAATTTCGTGATTGTGAATTCTCTTTTGTTAAAGCTCCTTCGGCTTTAACGAACACATTCTCATCACGTATCTCGTGCTTCGCACTTGATTTTGTCTGAGATCTGAACTTCTCCACATCATATTCAACACTATTATATCAAAAATGTATAATATATTCATTTCTGCACCTCAAGCTGGTACTGCTTATTCAGATATTTCCAAATATTTTACAAATTTTATTTCTCATGATTAAGTCAGTATTTGCTTCTTATTTTGTACTAATTTTCATTCTTAGCGACCCTGAAAAATCTATCATTTCAATAAATTTATATTATCACAATTCATAATATGTATTGGTATTTAAACATACGTATTTTAATATGATTTAGATATGATTTAGGCGAAAACTTTTGTTAAAAATAAAAAGTTATTGTAGCTTGTTTCATTTTTCCAATAGGTTTATTTTCCATCCCATCCCATCCCATCCCATCCCATCCCATCCCATCCCATCCCATCCCATCCCATCCCATCCCATCCCATCCCATCCCATCCCATCCCATCCCATCCCATCCCATCCCATCCCATCCCA
>CAKNXH010001592.1:573507-610067 GCA_932178445.1 Andricus quercusramuli
CCCATCCCATCCCATCCCATCCCATCCCATCCCATCCCATCCCAATGCGGATGGAATTTGAATAAAATGTGACAATTTGAAGTATTCTATTTTTCTGTGTGAAAATAAACAAGAACAAAATCCTAAGAGTACCCAACAAAATTTAATTTTTAAACCAATACGAAATTAGATAACTAAATTCATTAATTGCTCGATCAATTATCGAACAGAATTTCTCCGCCGAGAGATTTGCAGCGTAATAAACGCTCTACAGGAAGGCCTTATTTCAAAGGTGTGTTGAAGCCGTTAATCACTCTCTCATGATTATCAGTCGGTGAGGTTATTTTCGTCATCGGTTCGCGCAACAGTGTGTTTAACAGTATGCTGTACAGCCTGATGAATATAATTGGAGCTGAAGATGAAGGAAAGAGTGAAAGGACAATGCAAAGATACGAGGTCTCACGATTATTCGAGACATCTGCTCGCACTTTCTCTTTCTTTTCCTCCTGAAGCAAGCATATGGGGGAGTATCGCACGAGGCAGTGTGATATTATTATATTGTGCATAATCGCTTAATTACAGCTGATGATATTTGATGGAAATTCTCGAATGTCATGCTCAAGACTTTCCCGTTCCAGCCGAGAATGGGTGAATTAATAGGACTTAAGCCAATTCGTGTTTATAGTTCCTCTTCCTTCTTAAGAAAAAAGTATCAAGTTCCGGAATCTAAATTTAATTACTCTTGGGTGTAACGAATCGATCATATATCCGGCTGTAAATCATTGCAAATTGAGAGCATTATCTCTGATCGTTATGCAAGAAAAAGTCAACAACCCTGGCGAAAGAGAGTGTGGAGAAAGAAAGTAGGCTCCTGTCGTTTCGGAATTTATAAATTATTTTAATTTCTATTTATTTGTACTTAGTTTTTTTTTATTTCTGAGAAGCACATTTTTCAAAAGTTGAATTAAAAAATGTATAACTGCGCTAATCTCCAAGTTGTAAAAGTTTCATCTTGAAGTACATCAAGCGTTACGCAATGGAGAAATAGTTGACAAGTACAATTATTTTTCCATTCTGTTAACAATTTTTCTATCCAAATTTGACACCATAGAATTTAGTGCGAAAACATGAAAATTTGTTTTGGATACTGATAAGACAGTTTTTCTTCAGTAACAATTTAAAAAATTCTTAACAGTTCTTATATAAAAATATACAATGTTTGTTCCTATAAGAAAGATAGAGAAGGGCAGCGAATATTTATTTTTTCTATTTTAGTATCATGAGCCAAAGATAATATTGGTAAAGATTGAGATTACAAATATTAGGAAAGAAAAAAGCATATTAAACTTTTTGAATGAAATTTTAAAATTTGAACATTTCTTTGATCAATAAAAAATAACACTTAATTTGTGTCATTCTATAAGGAAAAGTGCCACTTTGTCGGTATATTGAGTTGTACAATGCACAAGTTCAAAAACCAAACACTAACGATTTTTTAAAGCTTGAATTTCGAAACCCCGCTATTCGAGAAAAACGCATAAAAAGCTGGAAAGTGCCATGAGCGTACGAGTCACATTTTTTGTTCAAACATAAAAATTATTCAGTTCCGGTCTATTTCGGGAAACAAGGGTAATATCACCAGATAGAGCATAAATTGTGTCATTATTTCAGATTCAAACCCCAAAATCGATACTTCAGACCTTTGTTCGCAAAAACGCAAATATCTCCTATACTACGATCGACAATTGTATAAATTCAAATTCTCTTCTTGTCTATGCGATTTTGCTTATCTCTGCATTACTTGAAATCATAAATTCATAAATCATTGAAATTGGAAAATTTTCTGAAAATTCACTGTACATTTATTCAGAAGTTCAGAAATTTTAAATTTAGACCAAATAATGAGAATAATTGATGGCTTGGAAAGCAGAACCGACGGAGCGCTTGGCTCATAGGCAGGAGAGGGGATAACGCGTAGTGAACGAGGTGGACGAGGCAACGAATTATTGGTCGCCCCATCCACTCGTCCAACTCGTTCACTGCACGTTATCCCCTCTCCTGCCTATTGGCCAAGCGCTCCGTCGGTTCTGCTTTTCGAACCGTCAATTAAATCAAAATTATCCTTTGAAACATTTTTTAAATTATTTGTTGCTTGTTTTTCGTTTCTTATAAATTGTGTAATTCCAATAATTTTCATACAGAAGTTTATTACAGCTATCGTCTTTTCGTATGGATACCTTCTTCCTTACATATTTTCTTTCCTTTATATATTGAAAAAAGGGTCAAACAACCACCGCAGGGTTCCACTGAGAGCAACTGCCATTTAAAAAAATGAATATATAGAAAAACTTATGTAACAATACTCAAATTTGTAAGTTCACTAACTTTTTCTGTAGAAATAATGTACTGTCTGTCAATTTTAAAAACATGCCTTTCATCTGAAAATAAAGAAATTTCTGCCATTTAGAATTTACAAAGAAAAATTCTAATTCCTTTAAACAAACTATGCGAGAATAATATTGGCGCATGCGCGCTTCGGAACACATATATTTTGCGAATCGACGCAATGAGCGCGCATGCGCACTTTAGAGAGAAGAGTAACTTTGCATCCCAGAAAAATGAAAATATTCTTATAAATTAAGCACAAATTAGTATGATATACTGGATCTGAAATTTATTGAAAAAACTAGTTTTAATAACTTTCTCGGACGGTTATTACAAGAAAAACGTGTGATTCTATTCGTGTGATTGTAGCATGAGCCTGCGGCTCATGCTGCAAAGTTCACGCTCATCGGCAGTCTCCTATTTTGTGCACTTGTATCACAAATAGCTATATTTCTGCATGCTCGCAGCTTATTTAACAAAGAGTAAAATACATGGTTTGTTCTGAAGAGAAGCTTACGGTTCGTCCATGATCAAGGTGCACGTAAATATCTGAGAGTGCAAATTTCTCTGTTGACTCTGGGTCACGGTCGTTGCGGTGTGGGGAGTTGTTCGGACGAGTGTTTCCTCGTTCCCGAGGCTTACACGTACTTCACAAACGATCCCGTTCCCCACTTCGGCTTCCGGTAATCCTAACAGCAAGTATATATAGCCAGGAAAGGCTTCACATATATATGACAGTATCTTCCAGTCTGTCTCGTGGATCACAAGGAAGTCAGGAAGTACTGAGATTCACGTGTGCCGGTCTCGAGGCACCATGGCACCTCGACTTTCCGTAAGCATCATTTATAAAAATCAAATTAAAACAGTTCGTCGTGTTAAAAAAAAATGGTGACCGGGATTGAAACGTTTTTTCCCCCTAGTGATTTCGAAAGAAAAATAATTTAGTATCCAATAAGAAGTTTAATAAGAAAAGATAAACAATAATTTTGTGGTGCTGTAAGTGAAGTGTCTGACCAACAATGCTGTTACTACTGATGAGAAGGATACTTATTTAAATTTTCTAATGTCATGTTTTTTTGCTTTCATGAATTAAGAAAGTGAATGATTTTTGTAATTCGATTTGTACAAACCGGTGTTCTATTTATGATGGGGAGCTTCTGATAATATGATATATTTCTGAGTTTTGAAGTGAAACGTAAATTCAGATTACAAGCTCTTATTTCTGTTTATAGTTAACGATTATTATAAAAATAATATGTTAATTTTCAAATGTGGAGTAAAATATGGATTTCGCAAAGTTCAACATTCTATGAAAAACAAATAAAATGTTTCTAAAATATTCTTAAAAGTTATGTAAAAATTTAAATATATGAATACTACATTTTTTAATCACTAAAAGTTGAAAATCTCTAAATATGTTTAGAAATTGTTATTTCTTAATAAAACTCTCATGAAACTGAATATATTATATGTGGTTACGATAATTTACGGCAAAGGTTTCAAAGCTGATCTGCTATTTTATTGCACAGATTTCACACATATTACAAATTTATGTTCTGTTTCAGTTAAAATGCGTGACGCTTGCTGCTGTCATAGCAGCGGTTTCTGCTACGTTCGGGAAAGAACAGTAAGCACATTTTTTTTTTATTTTGAAACGATAAGACTATTATTTAAAAACCTTCTTATAGGCCATTAATCACTTGCTTGAAGAAGGTTTCAATCAATTCTTGTATTTGATAATTTGAATAAAGTGTAATCAAACCCAAATGTAAAAATTATACACAGTGGGAGATATTATACAATATACATACATCAAATTCTCGGCTATTTGCAGGCAACGCCCGACACTGGTCTGAAACCGAGAGTTCGGTGCAATTTTCAAATTATATACAATTTTCCTGCCTCGGCAGTGTCTGCATCTTTCTTTGTTTTAGAAAAAGTAGAATTCAGAACGGCGTTTCTTTGAATAGAGGAGAGGATAATGACTTGCACTACCGTCGGAAATTGTGCGCACGACTCTTGTGAGGGCTATTAAACATAACTGCTGACTTCGATAAACGATATTTCGGTGAAGAAAAGAGATAGGGCATTTTTTAGAAACAGTTGGAATGCTTACGAAATTCCACGTCTAGTGGTACCCAACAAATATATTTTTGACCTTCTGAAAATAATACAGCACGTGAGAAGTTTAAAAACAACATTCAAGATTTTCTCAAATTTTCTACCTCAACTTCGACTTTTAGCACGACTTAGGTACATTTTTTCAAAAACCTGAAAATTATACGACATCGAGCCTGGAATCTTATCTTTAGTTCAAGCCAAGAAAACTTGAATGATCTTCATGGGTACCCGAGATACGATTGAATATTTTTAATCATATCTCGGGTACCCATGCAGATTTGGTAAGTTTTCTTGACTCAAACTGAAGACAAGATTTCAGGCTCAATGTCATATAATTTTCAGGTTTTCAAAAAAATTTCCCCAGGTCGTGATAAAAGTTGAAGTTGAGGTAAAAAACTTGAGAAAATCCTGAATTTAGTTTTTAAACTTCTCACATGCTGTATTATTTTCAGAAGGTAAAAATAATATTTGTTAGGTATCACTAGACGTGGAATTTCATAAGCTTTCAAACCGTTCTTTAAAAAATGCCCTATTTCCTTTTTATTTACCGAAATATTGTGGTTCGAAGTCAGCAGTGATTTTTAATAGCGTTCACAAGAGTCGTGCGCACAATCTCCTACGGTAGTGTAGCACGGAAGCTAAGTTGGCGCGCCCTTTTTTTAAAAAAAATATAATATTTAGGCTCATTCGAATAGTTTAAAAACTGTTGCAATCAATTCTTCTATTTGACATTTGAAATTAGATGTATTGGATTTTGCTTTCTTTTTTTTCAGGAAAAGTAGAATTGAAAACGGTGTTTCTTTAAATAGGGATGAGATGGGTGATTTAGTGTGAAAGATAAGTTGCCACACCCTGATTTTACAAAAGACTATAATAGATAGGATAAAAGAATAGTTCTAACATCTGTATTCTTGAATAATACGTCAATGATAAAAAATTCACAATCAGTCGATTTTGCAAAACAATTTGATTAAAAGGTCATTTATAGGATTTTTTTGTAACTTTCAGTTATTATTAGAGCAATTAAATTAAATCGATAAATAACTCATATTTCAAATTATTCTGAACAAGCCAAAACTTTGATAATACTTGATCTTTAGGCCAATGATTAGGAAAGATGTTTTCCCCAAATAGGGTCTTTAAGCTAAATGAATTCAAATGTGATTTATGTAAATCAATACATTATTAACAAGTTGCAATATAAAAAAATAGTAGTTGTGAGCTGAATCATCCGAAGTGGCGCGTAACTTGGCGTAGATGCAGTAATTCAGAAAAATTATCATTACCCATTTGTATGCAGTGTTAATTCAAAAATCTTTCATATACTATAGCCAAAATATCAAGCTTCCTAAAACACACTTTTCTATTTTTTGCAGTTGTATATTTATCTTTCAAATTTACTTTTTCTCTCAGGTTCACCAATGAAACCTCCTCTCCCCTATACCTTAACGAACGACATGGTTAAGAATATTTTGATGATATTGATTGATAATTTGTTTAATCCCTAAATAAAATAGTTATGTAAGGCTTTTTTAATAGAGTTTCAACAATTTAGTTCATTTTTTTAAATATTTTCAATAACAAATAATTATAGGACTCAAATGAAAATTCCTATCATGAGGAATTAAAAAAAAAACACGCTAATTATCATGTGTCATTGCGTATGACTTTAGGCAAAAATTATTTCAAAAACCCCTTTTTTGAACAAACTAGAAACTTACTCTATTCGAAATGTGCCCCATAGGAAGTTAAAATTTTCGCCCAACTTTCAGGTATAACAAATTATTCAAATCATTTTTTTATTTTGTTAAGGCAATGGTGTTTTTGAGATAATTTTTGCCTCAATTCATATACAAATACCGATTATATTCTTACGTAGTAAAATTGAGATTTGTTAGTAATTACTTATATTTATTTGAACAATATGAAAGTCATGAACCTGAAATATTCTGGAATTGAGAATGTAAAAAATTATCTGAAGTTGCAGAATATTTGTCCAAGGTAAAATATGTGTTCGAACATTGAAAATTCAGATTGATGTTGCTAATTTCACTTTTACATTATTGCCTAAGATCTTTGTGAAAAGCGACTAATTTTATTTTTCTTTGGAAATTCATCTTTTCAATTGAAAATCCAATTAATTGGTTGGAAATTCAGCTATTCTGTTAGAAGTTTATTAATTTTCTTGAAAATAGGATAGGACTGTGATGGGCGATTTTAACTCAAAACAAAACTATGGAGATTAAAAAGTTGAATAACATTTTTTCATTTGAAATAAAAACGAATTCAATAAATTGCAGTGTAAAGACCATAAAATCCTTTACCGGGTCAAATTAAAACTGAAAAAAATATTTGAAGTTGAACAAAAATGTTAACTCTAAGAACCAAAAACAACTAAATTTAGACAAGCACGTATGTAAATGCTTCGCTCAAAATAAAAGATTCATTTTCACCCAAAATCACTTTAAACTATAGAAATTAATTTCGTAATATTTGCGATTAGTCATACCGGAAAATTGGCTGAGCTAGAAAAGGAAATGAAATGATCGTACCGACTAGCAAATCTTATCAAAAATATTTGACTAGTCGTCCCGAATTTCAGGAGGATGAGATACTTTGTTCCTTGAAATGATAATAAATTAACTTGAAAGCCATGGAATTTGAAATATCTTCTGAAACAGAAAAAAATGCTAGAAAAATTGTATAAGAAGCTGTTACAACATACAGTAAATACTCATTTTGAATTTTCATACACAGATGATAGTTTTTAAAATTAAAATTAATTCAACGGAACAAGTGTAAAATCACAGTCTTCAAATGAGCTCGAGCTTCTTAAAAAATTCAAGAAGATACCTT
The DNA here is from genome assembly GCA_932178445.1 of Andricus quercusramuli. NCBI lineage: Eukaryota > Metazoa > Arthropoda > Insecta > Hymenoptera > Cynipidae > Andricus > Andricus quercusramuli. Next base: position 580,849 of record CAKNXH010001592.1, read on the forward strand.
AGCTAATTTGAAAATTTTCCCGATGATTCTTCGCTACAAATATGACTACAATATTACTACATTTTTATCAAAAAATATTCTTTTCATTGTAGTGTACACATCAGAATACACCTGAAAGAACCGGAACACCAAGAATCAAAAATAATAAAAATCCACGATGACCATGGTCACGGAGGTGGAGGAGGAGGAGGAGGAGGAGGAGGAGGAGGAGGAGGAGGAGGGGGTGGTGTTGAACACATAGAATTTACTAGTCCTGGAGGCGGAGGTGGTTACGGAGGAGGCGGTGGATTCGGAGGTGGCCACGATGATATCGGAGGAGGACACGACTTTAGCGGTGGATTTGGAGGCGGTGATTTTGGAGGCTACGGCGGAGGTGGAGACTTCGGTGGTGGCCATGGAGGTGGTGATTTTGGAGGCCATGGGGGTGGCGGAGGATTCGGTGGCTATGGCGGTGGTGGTGGTCATGGACAAGGATTCGGAGGAGGTGGTGGCGGCGATGGACACAGCAGTGGACACGGAAGTGGTCACGGTGGAGGATTTGGAGGTGGTTTTGGAGGTATCCTGTAGTTTCTTTCTATTTATTTTATTGATTAATCAAGTAATAACAACGTTTATGTGAGTTTTAAAAACATAGATTATAAATACAAATCCTACGCCTATGTAAGCGTATTCACACACTTTAGATTCTTACTAAATTCTGCTACCCCAAATCTTCAGTCCCCAGACTCCCTTACTCATCCTCATATAAATAGGATAATAAGCTCTCACTTCAAAACATTTTTTAATTATAAGGAAATATAGAAAAATAAACTAATAATGTTCTTCATGACAGGTGGACACGTGGAAATCAGCAGCATAGGAGGTGGACACGGAAGCAGTGGAGGTTACGGAGGCGGCGGTGGCGGTGGACACAGTGGTGGTCACGGCGGTGGATTTGGAGGTATTTTTCAATTTCTTTCTATTGATTTTATCAATTAATTGAGTATATCAACTTATGTGCGACTCTGAAAAATGTTAATTCAACTTTCTTTTCTTAATTTTTAACCTTGATAATTTGCCACCATAAAACAATATTTAAACTTCTATCTAATAATAGAGATGATTAAAACTAAATAGAAAGCCCACGTCTATGTAAGCATATTCCTACTCTTCAGATTCTTACTTAGTTCTGCTACTTCTAATCTTGCATGTCCAGTTTTCCTTACTCCTATTCATAGACGTAGGCTGATAAGTTTTTAATTTGAATCATTTTTAAAGATAAACTAAAAGATAAAAGATAAACCAAAGATAAACTAATGATGTTTTTTATTACAGGTGGACATGGAGGCGGTGGAGGTTACGGAGGTAGTGGAGGTAGCTCCAGCAATCATGGTAGTGGAGGCTACGGAGGAGGAAGTAGCTTCGGAGGTCATGGAGGGGGAAGTAGTTTTGGAGGACACAGTGGTGGAAGTAGTTTTGGAGGGGGCCACAGTGGTGGATTCATAGCCAGCCCAAGCTTTGGAAGCTCAAGTCATGGTGGAGGTGGATACGGAGGAGGGAGTGGACATGGAGGCGGAGGATATGGAGGTGGTGGTGGAGGACATGGAGGTGGTGGTGGCCATGGAGGAGGTGGTGGTCATGGAGGAGGTGGTGGTCATGGAGGTGGTGGAGGAGGTTATGAAGGGGGAGGTAGTTTCGGAGGTGGTCATGGTGGAGACGACCATTCTTACGCATCTGCTAGTTTTGGCAATAGTATTTCCTCCGGATTTGGAAGCAGGTACTATTTCATTTGACTCTGTAATCTTATATAAAGTTCTTTACTGTTTAGATGCACTCCCCTTCAATTCCTATTAAAGACAAAATTATGAGTTTTTGATTTGGACCTTTTTCAGTGGACATGGTTCATCTGGCCTAGGAGGATACAGTTCTGGAGGATCAGGTGGTTATGATTCATATTCAGGAGGACATGGAGGTGGTTCTTCCTTCGGTGGAGGTGACTCCTATTCTCTAGGTCATGGAGGAGGTTCTTCCTCATCTTCCTTCAGTGGAGCGGACTCTTACTCATCTGGAGGTGGAGGTCATGGTGGATTTGCTGGTTATCCATAAAAGTAATTCATTAAAAATCCATTGACAGGAGCTTTTATTTCCATAAGAGCCTCTATTTAAAGACTTTTCAAACACTAGCATTGAAGGTTAAGATTCAATAAGTGTGTTGTTACGATGAGTATAGATATTTTTACTTTTATAAGCCTTCGTAAGCCTATAGTAAATTAATTATTCTTCAGTTTCCTAATAATATTTATATTATTATTAGAACCTGATTTTCTGACTCTCGACTCAGACAAGTTCTGCAAAAATTTCGCATTTGTGTTTTAGAATGACGATGTTGATTACGAAGATTTTGCAAAACTCTTGCTGTAACTGGGCGAGTTATTTTTGTATGAGATTTTCTATTTTTGTACTTATTGAAGATTTTTGTACTTGTTTTTGTGAAAACGAAATAGTTATGAGAAACGCAGCCGTTTTAAGAAATGTGATACGCAACTTTGTTGTTTCCGCCAAACTGTTTTTTTAACATACTGTGGCTGTTTTGTAAATATTTGTGCTGTTGACGCGTTGCTTTTATAATAAAATGTTTTTTACCGTTTGTAAAACGTGTACTTTTGTTTTCCTTCTTTTATAATATAATAGGGATACATAATAATTAAAGAGTTCTCATATATTTTTTTGCATAAACAAATTATTCATGTAACTATTAGTTCAGAAATGAGATTAACAATAAATCATTGTAATCTTGACCACTGTCAATTTTTAAATGCAGGATGAGTTTATTCATTTATTTTCTTAGTTTTTTTTCGGATAAATTGTTCAGTAAATTTAAGAGTCAATACAATTTATAAAATATCACTGCCGGTTTTGGAGGTCCGGTCCACACAGAAAAAAGTTTTTTGAATTTGAAAAAAGATTCCTTTGAATCGAAAAAAATATTACTAGTATTATATTTATATTAGTTATATTAATATTATTGTATTCATTAGTATTAAAAATGAGTAAGCTGATTTTACCCTCAGGCTTCAAATGGTCATAGAACAATATGTATACTCAATTTGACATATTTAGCAAATCCCTTTTTTCACCCCACCATCCACGGACTAGGTTATAGCCCAGTGCTTGGTCAGGGGACCTACAGCTTGATGTGGAATCCGAACCACCAGAACCTCAGTAAAAATACATGGAGAAAAACGGATGTTTACCCTTATCATCCAAACGTTTCAGGTTAACATATTCAATGTATAGCTATAGAACAGCCATATAGATGTTAGAAGTAAACTTCTGTGGATATCAAAGAGATGCAATGCACAGCGTTCTTACCACAAAGAATTTTTTGAACAAGAAGCAGCACTTGCGTCCACCATTCTAATCTATCCAAAAAATTTACAGCATTATTATTAATATTTTCAAACAAAATATTAGAAATCATCATTTTTCCAAAAGTTCACATACCAAACGAAATAAAACCAAACCACATTATCTATAATCTTCTTCAAGCGGCCAACAGAGGTCTGGCATGTTTTCCTGTATGAGTTTAAAATCTTGGATGTTTCAGTTTCATATAAAAATATAGTTTTTATGACACATGCATGATTTAAGCCCATTTCGACGCCAATGGAGGGGAGCCAAAGCTCTACTTTTTACTCCCTAGGGACTGAAAAGTGACTTCAGAGGTGAGTTATGAAAATTATAAATCTATGAGCTCGCATCTTACGATTATAGCCCACTCACCTCAAAGACTGTGAGGAAATTTTAATTGCAGATAATAGAATTTTGCTGTTATTTGTGAAAATTGACCATATATAACTGATTCAATTACGTTAAATTACCAAATTTTTTTATAAATTTCCGGAAATTTATGAAAATTAAAAAAAATGAATTTTGGGTAATTTATGGTAAGTTACCATATTTACTGGTGAAATTGATATAAATCACCGAAAATTATCATAAATTTCCGGAAATTTTTAAAAATGAATTTCGAGTCATTTATGGTAGGTTACGATATTTCCCTGTAGAATTACCGTGAATGACCGAAAATTTGTCTGAAGGACACTGCACCAAATGTACAGTAAGGTAACTGCACCTATTTGCGCCCGTGCTCCTATTTGCATTCTAACATGATCGAAAAATAGTAAACATAATGAATTTTTATACTTATTGATTCATGAAAAGCATTCATTTTATTCTAATAACAATACAATTAGAAATATAACACGAATTTTATTCTTCATGTTGCGCGCCATAAGTGGTCATTTGTGTTTACTAGTGAACAGAGAGAAAATTCTTAATAGAGCGGACTGTGAAACGGAATGTCAATTTTGTCGTTATTGGGGAACCAGAGAAATGATTACCAGGTAAGTCAACTGTTGTGTGCAATCCAGATCAACAAGCTATTCAAAAATCTGATTTCATCACACGAATGGTCAGTGAATTATATATTTCACACAATAGGCGCTACGTAGTGCAACAACATTTTGATGTACATGCGTGCGTCCGTATGTTTAAAATATTAGAAATAATTGAACTGTGAGCGTATTTATGCTGATAATTGTCATAAGTGATGTGAAAAATATTTCTCTTTTGACGTGCACCATTTTTTCCTGCGGTACAGCCTATAAAGTGCCATGAGTTTTATCGGAATAATTCGATTCTGTCATAACCTTTGAAGAGCTAACGCAAATAGGGTCCTACAAATTCTGTCCCTATTTGCGATCGTACGATTTGTAATCACGTGGACGCAAAATGGTTCAAATACCAGTTTGCGTCCGGACGCAAATGGGGGCAACTCATGAACGCAAATACATCCAAAATCGAATCAGGTGGACGCAACGGCGTACAATGACATTTTTGCGTGATTTTCCTATTTTCCGGTGCAATTTGTCCGAAAAAAAATTTTTCTATGTAAAACAATATATATTCTTAGATCAGTAATAGTTTCATAGCCAATCGGAATGGATTACACTTATTCATCATCACCTTTACACGGACGCAATTAGGTGTATCAACCTTAAACGACCTTTTGTTAAAAATTCTGAATATAATTTTTTTTTTGTATTTTTGAACCTGCGGACTAAAAATTCGAGAGGAAAGAGTGAGGAAATGGACAGCTTTTAGACAAATATTTGTCAAAGTACACATGAACTAGAAAGATTAACGATTTTTTGGGTATACATCATGTTTTGGAAGTTTTTTCATACCATAAGCATCCAAGTATGGAAATCATAATTTCTTAGTAAAAATCACTAGAGATTTTGTATTCAACTGCTACGGTATGAAATCACTTTTGAAAGAGTAGAGGAAGCGTGCATAGCATGAATTTGTCTTTGAACTAATTTTAGCGGATATTTTAACATCCCTTAAACATTAAAATCAGGAAAATGGCATTCCTTGATGAACAAAAACACAGGAGATGTTCTGATTAAAAGACCAGGGTAGGAAGCGACTTCAAAATAAGTACAAGAATCTAATGATGACCTTCGATTTGAACTTGAACCTCATTTTCAATGTCATTTCCAGGACAGCTTTAGTTTTTTAAAATGGGAAACCCTATTTTTGGTGCCAGAATTGAAAAGAGCGGGAAATTTTACGTTTGGGTATGTGCTTAGGTCAAGGGTTAACTTGACCTCTACAGGTCAAATATGGGTCAAAGTACGCTGCCATAGGACCGAAGATGTAAGTATAGTCTACCTACTTTCAAATGAAAGAACAGTTAGGTGCAGGCTCGCCCTAAAGTTCTTGTAATTGATGATAATACAGGGTGTCCCACCACCTATGAACGTACCGGTACTGGGTGATAGAGGTCAAAGAAAGAAACAGAAAAGTCCTCTGGCAGAATTTGATCTGGGCCTTACTTTGGGCACAGTAAAGCTTCAAAGTTGGGCATAATGAACCAGTCAGAATCGAGCTTTAGCAACCACTTGTTTGTCTCATAAGTGTTAAGATAGTGTACGTGCTGGCGGTTCACTTCAGATCTAGCAAAAATTTCACATTGTTGATCTTTGATTGTTTCTACAAGACGCGAAGTTTAAGCCTTTGAATTTTTTAAGCCAGGATCAAATTTTGCCAGAGGACTTTTCTGTTTCTTTTCTTGTCCTCTGTCACCCAGTATCGGCACGTTCATAGGTGGTGGGACACCCTGTATGATATTATTATTATTCTTATTTAAAAGTAAGTAGGTTAATTACATCTTGGGTAACACTTTCGGCATATTGTTTTTTTTATTAACAAGAACTTGATGAAAATGTTTATGAATATTTGAACTTCCCGTGTAAAAATATTCTTACCACTTGTTGGTACAGGATGGAGGCGTGACAACCGTGCCGAAAACTGAATGGCACCTGGGTGTGGTGTTTCAAACGGTGACTCTGGGATACCGGGGGACCTCTCAGAGTATGCAGCCTTATCCTTGCATGCGGGACTTTACAATGGTGGACGAAACCTTCTCCCTAGCTGCTCGTGGGAATGACAATGACAACACCAAACATGGTTGTAGTAATTGCGGTTAAAAACAATCGAACGCGCAGGGCTCTCGAAAATGTGTCGGACAACAATGTCGACTACCCTAGAGTTGGGGGAGCCAATCAAGACGTAGTCAATGCGATTGATCTGCAGAATCTCATTACTTTTAAGTAGACAGAACGACTCAGGGACGCCCTGCTGGAGTCCATGATGCCTGGATGGCCCCTGAACGAAGAGGTTACGTGGCGCGACTGGATACTCTGTGGTGCGAAAAAACCAAGAGCTCTCACATTTTTCGCATAACCGTCTGTGAAACCGTGCCGAGGAACTCCGGAAAATAAGTTATATAGGCAGAGCCCCTACTCAACCACAACCAGAACAAGCCGGCAACAGAGAAAGAGAGGCGACACTGAGTCCAACCGCGAACAGGCATCCAATAGAGGAAGAGCGATGCTTGAGGACCCGGAAAAACATCAAAATTCAGGTTTATGCCAAAACCAAAGGTCTGGCTGAACTGGATGACGAGCTCCGTGGAGATTTTTACAAAGAATTCGACATCTGGACTATCAATTGCAGTATGTATGGTACAATGCAGCGAGAGCTTTGGCAAATGCAAACCGTTAAACAAACCCAATGGTTTATCATAAGACCAAAAGACAAATGCATCAACTCAGCACAAAGATAGGCTAGCCTGGACAGTATGCGTTCTGCATTCAGTGTGTGATTGACTACATAATATCTGGCAGGACCTCCACTGCCAATGTTCGACAGTTCGCGCGCGAGCTGCGGAGTCGTCATCATACAATCAACAAGTCAAAGCTACTGACCATAAGGCAGCATATTGTTAACAGAATACGAGTACTATCTGACGCTAGGAGAAATCAAGAGCGGAGAGAGAGGTGGGTCTGAGAAAATTAACAGTTTTTGTCTGACTCATCTCGACTCTTCCAAGACCCTCTAGTTACTGTCGACCATCCGCTCAAACCAGAGGAAGTCGAAGCATTTCGGAGAGAAGTCTACGAGGTTCAACATCCACTTCAAGAAGACACAAAGAACATAAATAGCTTCAAGAAGATGTGCAATGCCCTCATAACAGCTGAGAAGGAATGCCCACCTATCACTACCGAGGAAGTGTAAAACGTATTAAGAGGCATGAAGAACTACTCCACTTCGGGACAAGATGGTATCAAGACCTACTGGTGGAAGAAGTTTCCTTCAACCCACCAGCATTTGGCCTGCATTTTCACCTCATAGCTAAAGTTGGAAGAGCCTATTCCGGAGTGGTTGTTGGAAGGGGGCACAGTGCTCCTGCCGAAAACGGGCAACTTAGTTGACCCTAAGAGTTACAGGCCAATAATTTGTCTGAAAACACTGCATAAGATCTTCACAGCTATCCTAAACGATAGGATTGTTCGAACAATTGGACCTGTGTGGCGAGAGATGTACAAACAACGCGGCTCAAAGAAAGGCGTAGCAGGATGTCGGGAGAACCTGCTCATCGATAGACGTGTATGTGAAGACGCAGCATCCTATCAACGATTCCTATCGATGGCTTGGATTGATTACCGGATAGCTTTCAATTCAACCTCCCATAGACTGATCATCTGTCTGTTGGAAAGCTTGAAGGTTTATACGCACATCGTGAGGTGCATAGAGAGATTAATGCCGCTTTGGAAAATCAGATTTACTATCTCATCTGGAAAACATCGTGTGTTCACTAACAGTGTCGCCTTTCAGAGAAGTGTGTTTCAGGGCGACACCATGAGCCCTATACTTTTTGGCCTCACATTATTGCCACTATCTCTCGCACTTCGCCATTCCGAAGGGTACCTCTGCAGCAAACCTGAAGATTGAAAGCATAAGGTCACTCATGTATTTTGCATGGATGATCTCAAGATCTATGCTGAAAATAAAGAGAAACTACATCTAGCTCTAGACATTGTCAAAAAGTACACTCAAGAGATTGGAATGGAGTTCGGGTTAGAGAAATGCGCCAAGGTTTATTTGAAGAAAGGAAAACTTAATGGCCTGTCCAAAGACCCTGAGCTCATCGACAGGAATGCTTTACGACACATTGGCGCTGGAAATACCTATGCATACCTGGGTGTGCCACAGAGCCGCATTTAGGAAGTGATATCTATAAAGGATACTCTCCGATGCAGATACAAACGTCTCATCCGAACTGTCGCTGAAGAACAAAGTATCTGCGACGAACATGCTTGCCGTCCCAGTACTACTCTATTAATTTGGAGTGGTTCCATGGACGAAGGACGAGCTAGAAAATAGAGTCAATTGTCGTAAATGAGAAGTGACGCATATACTGGAACTTCATATTCTCGACAATTGTTTTTGTTGCGCACTCGAGGCCTGACCTAGTTCTCCTTGACTTCGGGAAAGGAACCATGTTTGTTATCGAGTTTTTGGCACCAGCCAACAAGAACGCCATAGCCAAGGAGAAAGAAAAGGAAGAAGAAAGGAAGAAAGAAACTTCCTTATAAGGGAGTTGCGACGGTTATACCCGGAGTATTCTGTTAAGCTAATCATCTTAATCATTGGCGCTCTTGAAGGTGCCGAAGTTTGACTGGTTAATAGCCTGAAGAGGATCCCTGTGTGTCAACAAAATGCTGATACACTTGCGGGGGAAATGCAGAAGGCGATCGTCCTTGGGTTGCTCCGCGTCCTCAGGGTGCACGAGACTTTTGTCCGATCATCGTATTGAATTCGTCGCAGACTGTGACCACCTATCGCAGGTTCGTGAGACGTGGTTACAGCTAAAATTTTACCACGATTTCGCTGGGAGCGGGTGGAATTCTTCAGGTTAGCACCCGCTCCCAGCGAAATCCTGTGGTTGGGTACCACTGAGAGCAACTGCCATAAAAAAAATGCCAATAGCCCCCAGTAGAACCGCGGTAAAATACACCTATGGCTACGTCTCACATTCGTGAGATGGGTGGTCATAGGGCACGACGAAATCACAACGACAGGCCGGCGAAACTCTCGTGTGTCTTGAGGACACGAAGCGACCCAAGGATGACAGCTTTCTGCATCCATCTCGCAAGTGCCTTGGCATATTTTTGGTACGCGGGTATGGCTTTAAGGTTACGAACCAGTGATAATTTCGCACCTCCGAGAGCACCTATCACCAGGACAATTACTCGTACCGAATATTTTGGGTACAGTCGTTGCAGCTCTCTTTTAAGGTCTTGATACCTCTCCGCTTTTTCTTTCTCTTTTGCAGTGATGCTGTATTTTGACGGAGCCGAGAATTCGATCACGAATATAGTTCGTTTCTCGAAATCTTGGAGAAGAATGTCAGGCCTTGAGTGCGCAACGGAGACTGCTGCCCGAAAATCGTAGTTCCAGAAAATCTGGCACTCCTCGTTTCGGACTATTGACTCTATATCCCTTGGAGCATTCGGCAGGGCAGGGTCGTGATCAACACCGTAAGAGCGACAAAGGTGGTAATAAAGTACTCTCAGGGCCGCATTAGGTTTATAGATATACGTTGTTCCTGCGTGGGTCGGACACCCCGATAGTATGTGTTCTAGGTACTCAGGGTGTGCCTGGCATGCTCTGCACCTATCACGGGGAACTTCTCGACAGAAAATGCGGTGACGGTATGCTAAGGTGGAGATGACGCCGTCCTGGTATGCGAAAATAAAGGCCTCTGTACCTGAATTGAGCCCTGATGATTTGAGGAAAGCAAAAGTTTGCTCCTTCGACAAGGACTGTTTTTCTACATTTCTGTGAAAGTTTCCGTGCATATGCTGCTCGAGTAGCTCTTGGTGAAATTTTCTAACCTCTGCTTTCTTCACTTCGGATTTTGGACGTGAAGCATCTAGATGGAGTAATGCACTTTCCTCACTTCTGATGTTAAAATTCAGGCCAAGGGTCTCGGCAGCTTGGTCCGCAGCTTTGTAAAGGAACGCTCCTTCGCCAATCATCTCGTAGTTTCTGACCATCTTTGGGAGAGGATCTCTGCCATTCGCAACGATGTAAGCTGTACTTAAAACAGTTCGGTTATGAAGACACTGGAGATTCAGACGTCCGCGTCCGCCTTCACGGCGTGAAATGTATAATCGCGGAACTGACGAATGGATGTGCAAGCTTTTATGCGTATGCATGATCTTACGCGTGGTAACATCAAGGGCCTTAAGCTCTTTCTTCATCCATTGAACCACCCCAAACGAGTAGAGTAGAAACGGGACGGCAAGCATGTTAGTCGCAGATATCTTGTTCAACGCCGACTTAAGACAAGCCTCCCAGCGCTTGCTGACTTGCAGGTATGGAAACTGTGGGACGCATAATTTAACACCCGAAAGCGATATTTCAAAGTTTTGTACGTCAATAAAAGATTTGGAAATGATAATAGGTGTGATATTAGCTATATGTAAGTAGGTGATTACGAGTTATCATGACAATAATTTAGGTGGGTATGCGGGTGGCAACCTCGGTCTAGGATACCTAACTTTTCGAAATATTGCCATTAGAACTCATAATTATCTCCTTTACCTAGATGCTCGCCTCAATTTTGAAATTTACTTGTTCAATGCTGTGAAAGAGACTTTAAATATTATCATTCTCATCATATCAGTCATTTTTTACTAACAATTTTTAACTCGAATCAGTTAATCGATTTCTTTCTCAAGAAGTTGCATGATCTGGAGTTCGAAACCATGCCAAAATCGATTCAGTCGACAACGAGCTGTCATACAGTTAATACATCAAAACGTGCTGCTGCTGGCAAATCTAAAATTTGAGGTAACAGCACTCGCAAAAAGAAGAGAATAAAAACATTCAAGATTTTTGCATTTTCATCTCAATGAGAAGGTATTGTTCTTCTGTGGAAACTGAGTTTCACAGATTTCTTCAAATCTCGGCGCTTTCGGACTCACTGATTGAGAAAGAATGGATTGTACTTTGGTGTCTGTTTGTCGTTGTCGTTCTAATCTGTAAACACTGCGACTTTCGAAGGAATTATCCAATTGCATTGCCTTTATCACATTGTTTCAAGGTCTGAATGGGAAGGACGAGTTCGTCAACCAGCTATTTTCCACTAACTTTTCTGGTCTGTCGGATCTTTCGCTTCGCTCTCGGATATTTATTCTTTACACTTGGAATGTTTGAAATTAACTTCATCAGAAAAAACCTCTCTTAAATTCCAGTATTTGTATGCATCTTCATATTCTAAATTTTCTACCTAATTAAGTATAGTTTGACTCTGTATGCTCTGTAGGCTCTGTAGGCTCTGTAGGCTCTGTGATATTGGAATGTTTGATTTTTGCACATCAATTTCGATAAATAAATTAACTAGCTGTGAATTCGATCTCGAATGTTTCCACTTTGCTTGTATTTATAATTATGTGGTGCTCATTTCACGAGCACTGTGCTTCCTGTTAGCAAAAGTATTTGATTCCTCATAGAGGAAGCATGAGTTATTTTTTTCAATAATAGACAAGCCAAAGTCTTCATTTTGATTAATTTAAAAATAGAAATTCACAAAAAATACAAAATTACAAAATAATATAACAAATTTTTTGGATACAAAGACAAATCAGGCGAATCAAATTTTGTATTCGAAATGATAATTTCTTGAGCTGGAAAAGGGAAGGGAATAGTTCTGTGGCACCCTATCTCTTTTCCAGATTTATGACTTCTTTACAAAAATTGTCAGAAATATTCTATTTGAAAATTTGTGATGAAATAGTATATTGCATTACAAGTGGTAGGCGATGGCCTTTTCGTGACAAGTGCAGTGTTTTTAGGACGAGTCGTAGGTGAGGGCACCGAAGGTGCCCGAACCGAAGACGAGCCTCAAAACACTGCACGAGTCAAGAAAAAGGCCTACCACGAGACATGCACGAAACTTTTTACAACAAGATCATGAAAATCGTGAAAAAAAACGCTACCTGATCGAAGTTGCGGGGAGGGGGGCGCGCCCGGCGGCGCGGCTGGGGGGGGTGGAGGGGGCGAAGCCCCTGCTGGGGGGTTCGGGGGGCGAAGCCCCCCGATTGAAAAAAAAAACAAATCATAAGTTAAAATTATGATAAGATTACGATAAGATTAAATTAAATAAGTTTAACTAACAAATTTTTTCATATAAAAAGAAGGAATTTAGAATGAAGATAAATGTATACCTGTTTATTTTAGCAACTTTATTTTAAAGAGAACACCTTGAAGTGTATAACATTTTGAAGTAATTTAAATTTTCCCGCAACTTTGACTTGAGCAACTATAGCGCACCTAGCGGCGGAGAGGCTACCGGCTTTTATAACCTTATTTCTGAATACTGTCACGCGTTTGTTCGGTTTTCTTCAATAGTTAAATCAATGTGATATTATCGAAAATAGAAAAAATGTCAGATTCGGACGAAAGTGAAGTTTTTCAGTGTACGCCTCCCATTTCTGCACGGTAAGTCGCGAGACGAGCGCGCTATAGTTGTCGCTGAAAACATCGACCTATTTCCGTCTTTATCTAACTATCTTCCTTTCACTTATTGTGAAAATGTGGAATGCTTACGAAAAGAGACCTTTTCGTAAGCATTCCTCATTTCGAACATTCTTTATTCGCATCGTTCGAAATGCGCCACATTACACACAGATCATAAGTATGAAAACACGCCATTTTCATGATAGTGTTGTAAAAAAATATTTTCTATTCATGCGTCAACTTTGAATTATGTTGATGAAAAAAGTTTTTCGCTTTGATATAGATGATTCGAATATTATAAAGTGAATTAATATCATGGATTAATTGATTTGCCTTAATTCAAGGAATCTTCTCCGCTCTTGCATCAAATTTGAATTATGTTACTGGAAAAAGTTTTACTATAAAAAATCGTGTTTTCAAATATAACGCATTACCATAACTTCCTTACACTTCAATGAAATGTATCAATGTGTGGCTCAGACGATAGCGCGTCGGACTTCCATGCAGGAGGTCCGGGGTTCGATCCCTGAGCCGGGTACCAATGGAAATTTTTCTATGTACTTCTACCGGGGCTTCGGTGGTTCGGAACCCACCTTAAACTGTAGGTCCCCTCAGAAAAAGCTGTTATCGTACCAAGGTGGGGCCCCATGTCGAGGGGAATAGCCTTGGAGGTCGTAGCTGATTCTGTGAAGACTCGAAAATGAGTCAGCGTTCATCTTGCGCTTGGGAACTTCTATAGGAGGCACCACGCTCGATGGTCGCTGGCCGATTTCGAGTAATGAACACACACACATACACTGACATAACACACCAGGTCAGTGCTTCGAATCTGTGCATCTACCTGATGACCTCAGAGGGATCGCTCCGTATAGCCTAGCCTGCTAGGGAGGCTACCGAAGGGCAGAGTGGGTGAGAATCACTTTGCCTGATCAACAAAGGAGGACATCGTTTACTGTGCGATAGGTATGCCTGGCACCTGAGAGGTATAATCTCAAAACGTTGATAACAACGGAAACCAGCGAGATCCAATAACACTCGGTGAAGGATGGCCGGGTTCGGAGTACTGCCTTGAGAATAAACACGGGTGTGGCACAATAGGCTTTATAGCTTGAGCGCCAGGGGTTGGGACCTCACGGAGCCCTCCCCGCCTACATTACAAACTAACTAACTATGGGTCAATCGATTCGTCGTGAATCAATACAACTTTTCTATTCTCGCATCAACTTTGAATTATGAGAGTGAGAAAACTTTTGCTATAAAAAACGCGTTTAAAAATATATAAATTACCATAACTTCCTTAGTCTTTGATAAAATGTATTAATATGATAGGTCAATCGATTCGTCTCGAATCAACACATCTTTCCTGTCCTTGCATCAACTTTGAATTATGTTAATGAACAAAGTTGTCCTATAAAAAACCGATTTTAAAAATATATAAATTACCATAACATCCCGGCGCTTTATTGAGATATATTAATATTATTGGTTAATCGATTCGTCTCGAACCAAGAAATCCTTTATATTCATGCATCATCTTTGAATTATGTAAATGAAAAAAGTTTTAATATAAAAACCCGATGTTTCAAATATTATTAAGTGCTGAAAAAAATTTTAAAAATTTTTTTAGAAATCCTTTGGTCAGTTTCAAGATATTAGTATGGAAAATAAGCCCTCCGAATTTCATAAATTTATCTGCAAACGTTTTCAAGTTATCGTGTTCACAAAAAAGTGTGACATCCACACATCCACACTATCACATCCGGACAATTGCTTAGAACATTGTATTAGACATTTTCAAATTGAGGAAGGTTTAATCAAATGAATGAAAATTTTTTAGAAAATTTTACCACTACAAATCTTTCTCTATGAAGAAGCAAGAACGATGAGTTCTGTCAGAAAATAGTTTGAAGAAATATTGTAGGAATTCTTAAAAGCTGAAATTTCTCCCGACACATTACCCCATATTTCGCCTCGTTTGGTGCAAAATTTAAATTTTTGATTTTTACATAGTATTTCCGACAAATAAAACCAAAATAACAGGTCTTATTGAAAAATGGTGTGAATAAATTGTGTAGGAATTTTTTGAAAGCTACAGTTCCTAGTTCAAATTTTTTCGTATCTCATGCCATTTGGTGCGAAATTTGAATTTTTGATTTTTTTTACAGTATTTTGGACAAATAAGACTGAAATCACTAGTCCTATAAAAGAGTGGCCAATACAAATTTTTTGAGGACATTTCAAAAGCTACATTTCCTTTCTGAGACTTAAATTTTAAAAGTTTACGGATAAGGGTAGTAAAGTTATTTTATACTCGGATACATAATAATCTACTATTATTCAATACCACCGTGTTATGAGTCTCTTACGCCACGAAAAAAGTGAATATTAAGATTGCCCTTTACCATACTTTCCAGGTAGCGGCAGTTAATTAGTTCAAAACGCCACCGCACAGTTAGTTAGTTCCACAAAAGGCTAGAGATCCTCTCAAAAGGCCAGTGAATAACGCACAATGTATTTCATTAATTTACTGTGGACATATATCTAAAATTTTATCTCGCACCGAACCACTTTCAAAATTTCGCGCCATACGAGATTATCAATCATAACCCAAACAGCTGACTCCATTATAAATTGTATCTTTTCATATAACACAATAGGATCCGTGAAACCTTATTTACAATTATTTTACGGTTATAATTGTTAGTCTTCTCACACTTGAAATCCTTGAAATGATAAATATGAGCTGGCCTTCAAGAAATTTGACAAATGGAGAAAACAAAACAGAAGAATGTTTGGACAGTGATCATCGTCACTATCAAAAAACATTCACTTCGTAGAACGCTCTCGCACCATTTCGGTAAAGGGCTATGCAATGCTCACTTTTCTGAGGACTCTACAGGCATGGTATCTACAACATGGTGGTTTCGAATCAAATATCTTACACCACTCGCAGGTTTAGACATATCTTCACGCGGGGAATTCTATGTTCGTAGGACGACTAGAAAAACCATGGCCTTCGGCAATGGTTTTACTACTCGTCATGTGAACAGTGACTTCGCGGTAAAGACGTGCCTAATCCTACTTTTGATGTTTTATACTACTTTAGAGACTCTTTGGGTCTTAGCACTAAAATGATTGATATTCTAAAGAACTTTTATGCTTCTGCGACGATTTGTATTAAGACTGGCAAGGGATCAACCTAATTTGTCAAGGTTACGCAGGGCGTCCTTCAGTCTTAAGCCCATACGAATTTTTGCTTTTTATCTCCGATTTAGAAGACTATCTTATCCGGCAAGGTTGTCGAGGCCTCTCCGTGAATAGTTTAATGGAAATATTGTTGCTTGGTTATGCGGATGATTATGTTCTTTTCGAAGATACCCCGGTTGAATTAAACAGAAAACTGGAAGCACTCAATTCTCATTGCAAGCAAAATAATCTTACTGTGAACACGGAAAAAACTAAAGTTGTAATTTTTTCTAAATCAGCGAATTCGTCTGCTAGGAAATTTAAATCTTTCAAATTCGGTGAGACCCGTATTGAGGTAGTTAAGCAATATACTTATTTAGGTACTCCTCTCTCTGGTTCGTGCTCCGTTTTACCGGCCGCAAGGAGGTCGGTTAGTGCGGCGAACCCAGCCGTGGAGTCGATCCTAAGGACGATCAACTCGATCGGAGCTGCTTCGTGGAACACCTACATTAGATTATTCCAGAGCCTCTCTGTAAGTACGCTACTGTATGGTTCACACTTTTGGAGCCTGAACCATTTGAAAGTTATAGAGAGTACAGCTCTCTTTTCTTAAGAAACTCTTATCCTTGCCCACCAATACACCAAACTACGCAGTGAGATTAGAAACTGGATCTTTCCATTTATCTCACACGGTCTTAAAAAATATTTTATCTTGGGTAATTAAAATTTCGACAATGGATGATTCACGGTACCCAAGATTATGTTTCGATAGGATGAGATCACTGGCAGTAAAGGATCCCTACAACAAATTTAACTGGTTTTCTCAGATCCGGTTT
This sequence comes from Andricus quercusramuli, assembly GCA_932178445.1. Classification (NCBI taxonomy): domain Eukaryota; kingdom Metazoa; phylum Arthropoda; class Insecta; order Hymenoptera; family Cynipidae; genus Andricus; species Andricus quercusramuli. The sequence continues at coordinate 597,789 of CAKNXH010001592.1, forward strand.
TTTTCGATGCAGGTAGTTTGGTGGACAGATGGGAGAATCTAACATTAAACTCCGTAAGCTCTGACCGAGAGATAGTTCTTGGGAACTACAAATCCTATCTTGAGAACCTTGATGGCGAACGCCTCGCCCTGTCTAAGAGCTTACTCATTTTTCCGTATCTGGCGATGCAATCCGGCACACAATCATACTTACTCATGCGAATGCCTCTGTTTTATAAAAGAATCTTTACACAACTCAGACTATTCAATATGTATGTATGCCGCATTCTGATTGACCGTGGAAAGTATGTTTTTAGTATGGAAGAGAAATGTAGGCTTTGTTACCTCGATAATGAGAGTTTGTAGCGTATTTTGTCAGATTGTCCGGCTTGTCGGCACTTGTTGAGTCTAAGTTTCCTACAAACCCTACAGATGTTCATTTCTTCGATGAATGGTTAGCTATATTGTCTCCCGGCAATTCTTCTACTGTTAGAAAATTTGTTAACTCAATTGTGAAAATTATCTGCGAGCGTTGGAGATCATTAGATAGTTCATAATAATTTTTACCTAGTTTTTACTTGTCTATAGACCATTCGGTATATACGAGGGTAGTATCGCAGGGATATCTAAAAAACATAAGTCTCGTATAGCCAGACGCATACATAGGGGAAAGTGGAGTATTGTGTCAGTGCGGGGCATGGTGACTCTTGCAAATAATGCTACGCAAATAAACACGAGCAATATTCGGAAGATTCACCGTGCCCCGCACTGACACCATACCCCACTTTCCCCTATGTATGCGTCTGGCTATACAAGATTTATGTTTTTTAGATATCCCTGCGATACTACCCTCGTATGTACCGAATGGTCTATAGACAAGTGAATAAAGTACTACAGCAAACCTCCGTTTATTTTAAAGTTCACTTAGTGTAACCCCTCTACACGCACTAATTTAAAGTTGCGGAGTTTCGTCACCTCCCACCACGGTCCCTGTATACGGTCACGCCCGCGGCAGTGGCTGACCAATGAAAAAAAGTTGCCCGAAGAGGGGGAAGCCTTCAATTGAGTATTTTTTCACGACATCATGGGAATACGTCTCACGACGTTTTCGAGAAAATATGCCAAACGTAAAAGTAAATCAGTACAATTTGATCCGATCCGTGTACTCTCACCTCAAATTTCGGATAGTTGATTGTATTTCGCGAAACACCTGCAAAATATTACTATCGAGACTTTTATAACGTACCTTTGTGTTTAGAATAAAAACTCATATGCAGTCCAAAAATGCGTGTGCTATGCTAACCTTCCTGACGGCTGCCATTTCCACGTCTAGTCTAGCATTGCCGCGAAGCCATGCTGGAAAACTCACTATTCCGTCAAATATTTGAGTCGTTTTCTGATCTATTGTATTGAGTTTTAGTTAGCGAATTGTCGTACGTCAACAAAACACTTGGAAGGCACTTGAAAAACACTCACATGCTCACCGACCACGACTTTTTCAACTGCGCAAATCGGGACCATCTAAACCGATTCCAATTGGAATACATAATATTGCCTTAAATGCCAATAAAACTCAAAAAATCTTAATGGGTGCCCGAGATATGATTAAAAATGTTCAATCGTATCTGAGCTCAATTTTAATCGACGATCACGGTTCTCGGCCGGTCTGCTGCTCGTTTTCTTCGTTAAGGCAGGACCGAATAGGCCACGCACTAAGGTGGCGCCTCTTATACTTTTTGTTCTCTTCATTAGTAATTTTTATTTCAAATTATGGTGAATAAAAAAAAATATTTATTGTTATTTGTGATTGTTGACAATTATTTGAATCTAATATTATCTCCATATTAAAGAATAGGACAATGTCCACTTAGGCGCCACCTCTGTGCGTGGCCTATTCGGTCCTGCCTCAACGAAGGAGGCGAGTAGAAGACCAGCTGAGAACCGTGATCGTCGATTAAAATTGATCTCAGATACGATTGAACATTTTTAATCATATCTCGGGCACCCATTAAGATTTTTTAAGTTTTATTGGCATTTAAGGCTCCATGTCGTATAATTTTCAGCTTTTCAAAAAAAATTTCCTGGGTCGTGCAAAAAGTTGAATTTGAGGTAGAAAATTTGAGGAAATTTTGAATTTTTTTTTGAACTTCTCAAGTGCTGTACCATTTTCAGAAGGTCAAAAAAATATTTTTTGGGTACCAATAGACGTCGAATTTCATGAGCTTTCCAACTGTTTTAAAGAAAATGCTTTATCTCTTTTTTTCGCCGAAATATCGTGGTTCGAAGTCAGCAGTGATTTTTAATATCGCTCACGCGAGTCGTGCGCACAATTTCCGACGGTAGTGTACTTTCAAAAAAATATGTGCAGAAACAGTTAATAATATTTTAAAACATGACAAAAATGTCAATTTTCACGATTTATTTCACTTTGACTTCAGCCTTTCAAAACGTCCTTTCATTTTATAGTATGATAAACTAATATGGAACGCTCCCGTACATTTTATGAAAAATGTATTGCAAAAATAGTGATCATCATTCACTGTTATTTAGAATCAACCTCAATAAGTCGATTTTTAGCTATACTAGAATCTTCGTAAGAATAAAATTTACAATTTTAGCCCGTATTATGCATAATTTGAATTGACTAGAACAAAAAGTGATGCAAATGTCATCCTGTCATCAGTTCCCAACGAGCTATATATAATTGAATCTAATAAAATAGACTGGATTCCACCAAGTTATCTATTCCAATAAGTTTTTGTGCTTAGGAATTGTATGAATATCCCTTACTTCTTTAAACCACTTCGAAGCAAGTGAAACTGAGATTTACTATATTAGGTTTTCAAAAATTCAGAAAAAGCAGTTCTAGTAAAAATCGAGGCAATTTTATCATTGCAACCTAAGTAATGTGGAACTTTTTTTGAATAATAAAAGTTATCTTCAATCTTTATTATGGTAATTGGAATCTAAGTATTAACAAAAGTCAGTATGCTCCACTTTATAATGTATTTTTATGTCCGCTAAGATGCGTATGGGAAAGGACCAATATTTTTTTGCCAAATCATTCCAAATGTACGATGTACAACATCATCAATATAGAAATAAGAAAGGAAATGTAGCAGCCTATTTGCCAGAAAATAGCCAGATATTTGTAAGAGTGCCAGGAGACCGTGTCTTTAGTGCAAAGTTAGAAAATCATATTCTAGGATAAAGTGTATATACATCTATTTTATGAATGAAGGACGTATACTGCAGCGAATCAATGTAATTTAAGATAATTTTCAACAACCCATGCCGACTCTTAATCTTGAGAAGTTTCTGATTCGTGCATTAAAGTGTATGCAATTCAGAAATAACTGTAGTCCATTAGAGTTGTTTCAATGGAATGAAGAGAAAAAAAGTCATGAAAAATGTTTACTGATGTTATAAAATCGCAATTGGTCGTTGTACTGGAATCAAAGTACTTAGAGGAATGGAAAGCATGATAGGGGAAAAGTGAAAGCGACGAATGTGGAGAAGCAGCTGAGATTTCTCCGATATATGGCAAGTTAAGCTAACATTGAGATTGACCTTTATAGGATTCACTTTCGTTATTTGTTGAAGGTGAATTCAGTCCGTAATCTCCATGTAGTGCATCCAATCCCATTGTGAAACCACCACTGCCCACTTCTTGGGCACTATATATTGGGTGGCCCAAAATATACATTTTAGAATTTTCCACCCACTTCGACGCCAAATCGTTCTCTCGTAGAAAAAAATAAATATACTTTTTTTTTTATTTTGAAATAAAATGATTTTTAGTACGTTGTAAAATATTTCGAAGTTTCCTCCTAACGTAGGAATTAAAATAGAAAAGTTTCAAGGGAACCTGAAGCGTGACTTGCGATTTAACCCAGACGGCAGTTTTAGTGTTATTACTCTGCTATTCAACTCATTAAAGTCAAGTGTCCCCCTAGGGTTAAGGTATTGTGAGGAAATTAGTTAGTTCCCCAGAAAGTGCGAAAAAATTAGGGAAATGTGCTGGGTTGCAGGTTTGGGCCTGTAGCAGGGAGCTTTATGGTCGAGCCTGCATCTGGAAGTCCTAAGCCTCTAACAATAAGCCACTTTGAGTTCAACTTATTGTAGCTGCCATAGATTCTTCAGGTTCAGAGAAAAGCTGCTGTTGAAACGAAATTTTTCATTTTCACTCATTTTCGTAATCGCTTCAAAACCATGATTTGAAAAATAATGATCTTTTTTTCATAAATCTGTTCTCAATATCCTTATATATGCTTCTGGAAAATTTCAGGTTCAATCAAAGGCTCGCTACGAGTCTCCAAATATTGTAATTTTATGCAACTTTCAAGATGTCTCAAATTTTTTTATAACATTGTTGGTGTATTAAAATTTGACAGAATGTATCTTTACTGAGAAGAGAACAAGTTTATAAAAGGGTAAATAAATTGGCTTGTAATTTCTTGAGCAAAATCAAGGTAGTAAAAAAGTATACGTTTTACGTGTTGAACTCCATGATACACAAAAAGTGCTTTACAACGTTCTGAAAATCATTTTAATAAAAAATAAAAAAATATCTATTCATTTGTCTCTACGAGAGAACGATTTAGCGTCGACGCGGGTCGAAAATTTCAGAATGTATATTTTTGGGCTACCCTACTGGATAGTTTATTGGAAAGCATAGGCACATGGCCAAAATAAATAGTACAGGTATGATTACAAATTTTGATTTGTATATGGGTAATTGTCAAATTATAGGCAAATTTTAGCACCTACAGTGGCAATCACATTGTTTTTGAGAATTAAATATTCCATAACGGAAATTGATCTGATCACATCTAAAAATTTATAATTCAAAAGGGGCAGTTCTGAAAATAAGAAATAATAATGAGATTTGTACATGAAGTACGAAAAGTGGATTTGAGGTTGTGAGTTTGATGAAAGAGAGCGCCAGATTTTAAAAAGTTCAAAAGCGCATACTCTAACGCATGCCATTTAGGAAAATCAAAATATTTATAACTATTTAAATACTTAAAATATTTAAAACTATTAAAGATTCAACATTCACTCAAAATATTTACATGATTGATTATGCAGTCTTTAAAATGTGTCAAAATCTATTGATTGCATCGTGTCACACACTAAGTAACTGAGCAATAAATCATGCTTGCATTTTTATAAAAATTCAACAGGTGTAGGGCAAACTACATTAAATTACTTATTTTCTAAAAATTTCATATTAGAATCTCAGTACCGTTTAGCTGTAGAAACAAATCTACATATAAGCAGTCGTACGCTCTGCTAGTGTACCGTACGGGCATGATGAGAAAGAAATGATGAAGTTTAGCCTTTTTTAATATGTATAAAAAAATAACAGATCTTAATCATAAAAAGTCACATACAAATGGAAGGAAACACCGCTGAGCAAGTAGCATAATGGTTTTTATATATTTTTTTTCATTCCGAAACTGGTTTTTAAGGCACGTACGGGAATGACGTTTTTGTTGTCAAAATGCACTTTTCAGTTTTAATATCGGATTCGTAAAAAAAAAGAGTTATTATTTTGAATTCAATTTCATAGGATCTTGTATTAAACGATACGTTTAATATTTCTGTATTTGTCACTCAAGCGTAAATACAATATTTTACTAGAAAAAAATGACGTACGGTAATGACGTCTGGAATCACGAAAATCGAGAGACACACTTGAAGGTCTTATAATATTATTCATTTAACTTGCTAAATTTGCATACATTAAATTTATGTTCATCTAAAGCTTACAAACTTGATAAGTGAAGAGTTTTCCGGGTTACAGTCTAAAAAAAGGAGAAAATCAGTTCATCCTTGTGCAAAGTGAGGTTGGGACGTCGTACGGTAATGACGTTTTAAGTGTTCTTATATTAAATTAAAGTAAATATGAACAGAAAAATAAAAGAAGAACTGAACATTTTGTAGATGATGATAATAAGTATTTATTAATTAAAAAAAAATCAGTACGAGTTTCTAAGTTAATGTTATATTATTGGGACTTTAAGTTTGCTTTCAATTTGACAATTACCCATATATGCTTATATACAAAGGAAATTGTCATGCTTTGTTTGAAGTGCTTTCATTTATTCAATTATTTTTTACATTTCGGAAGGATTTTTTCCGATTCTGATTTCAGAATAAATACACGACTTGAAATTTCACCACGACATGTACAGATTTTATTCTACATAAATTCGTCTATAAAAGAAAATATGTCTCTAACCTTTTCTCTGGATCTGTTCATGATACATTCAAACCTGTATTTTTCGGTTCGTGGGATCTAGTGGAACGGACCCAAAAAACGTCAGATCGTGATGGATCTGTCAATCTTTATTGACTGCACTTCCCGAACTTTTTAAACTAAGGGTCTGTTTCACTAGATTTCGGATGCACGTGGGGGTACACTCAACTCCCGATATATGAACCTTCGGCTCAGGATATTTCTAAAACTGATCGCCTCGAAATTTGTTGATGCGGGGAGCACGGGAGGCGCTGCTCAGCCAAGCGTGACGAACAGCAAGAAGACTGTACTCTCCGCGCGCTAGTTGCATCAGGTAACGTCATCCGTCCAAATCCAACAGAAATTATTTACGCGACCCTGCCAGTTTACGTTTGGATTTCTCCGATTTAGGATCAAGGTCATTCTTCATCATGCCCGAATCCGTTTTTATATCGGGACTTGAGTGTAGTTAGTTAGTTGTAATCTAGCCCCCCCCCCCCCGTTATGAGGTCCCAACCCCTGGCGCTCAAGCTATAAAGCCTATTGTGCCACGTCCGTGTTTATTCTCAAGGCAGTACTCCGAATCCGGCCATCCTTCGCCGAGTGTTTTTGGATCTCTGTGGGTTTTTCGTTGTTATCAACGTTCTGAGATTATACCTCTCATGTGCCAGGCATACCTATCGCACAGTAAACGACGTCCTCCTTTGTTGATCAGGCAAAGTGATCCTCACCCACTCTGCCGTTCGGCAGCCTCCCTAGCAGGCTAGTGTGTACGGAGCGATCCCTCTGAGGTCATCAGGTAGATGCACAGATTCGAAGCACTATCCTGGTGTGTTATGTAAGTGTATGTGTGTGTTCATTACTCAAAATCGGCCAGCGACCACCGAGCGGAGGTCCCTTGAGAGGGCCTGCCTCTACGCAAGGAGATCGCTGATTCATTTTCGAGTTTTCACAGAATCGGCTTCGACCTCCAAGGTTATTCCCCTCGACATGGGGCCCCACCTTGGTATGATACCAGCTTTTTCTGAGGGGACCTACAGTTTAACGTGGGTTCCGAACCACCGAAGCCCCGGTAGAAGTACATAGAAAAATTTCCATTGGTACCCGGCTCAGGGATCGAAACCCGGACCTCCTGCATGGAAGTCCGACGCGCTATCGTCTGAGCTACCGAGGCTTCTCGACTTGAGTGAAAGTGAATGTGGTTACGCATTTGAGTATGGTCGTGTTTCTAGTTGCGCAATAGATTCATGACGCACTTCTGGGTGCTCAGAAGACTGATATGGCATTTGTGGTTTCACACCAAAGTTATGTCACACTTCCCCCTGCGTAGTGGACCTTTGTGACAGTTTTATTTACGCTCTAAAGCTAGGTTGCACTTACAGCTGCGCAGCATACGTATGTGGCATGCCTGCGCACTTGTGTTTTGCCGAATTTCCGCCAATTCAGTAGATTTAAGTTACATTTTTAGTTGCCCACCAGAACTAGGTCGCACTTCGGGACGCGCAGTGGACTTATGTGTCATTTTTGGTTGCGCAGTAATGTTATTTTGCACATCCAAAGGCGTAGTAAGCTTGTGTGACATTTGTGCTTGCGTTCTAGAGTTATGTTGCACTTCCGGATGCTCAGTGGTGTGATGCGCAGTAGATCTTTGTGTCATTTTTAGTTGTGTTCTAGAGCTAGGTGACAGATCGAGCTGCGCAGTAGACTTATGTGGAATTTGTGGTTGCGCACTAGCGTCATGTCGCACATCTGTGTGCACAGTAGATTTTTGAGACATTTATGATTGTTCATTAGAGTTATGTAGCACTGCCGGATACGCAGTATACATCTGTGGCATTTTTGATTGCGCAGTAGTGGTATGTAGACTACGGTTGGAAACTTTCAGAAGGACCAGCGCGTGTGCTATAAAAATCCCTGCTTTGGAGTCATATCATCAATTTAAGCAAATAAAACTTGAGAAATCTTTATGGTTTCTCGACATGCTGAGAATATTCAAGTTTCAAATGTTGAGTTTCATTTGGCAATTACCGCTGTCGGTCGCGACGATTTTGTTTTTTAACTTTAACTCGTGCTGTGACTTAGGTATGACAATAAATTTCTAAGCTTAGATATGATATGCGAACAAATTGATAAGCATCTCTGCGTTGAGTTACAGTCAGTGATCTGGCGACTCAAACTTGGCGCAGACACGCTTGCACATTTTTAATTGTATTTAGAGAACCCAGGAAGGTTTTTTAAATTTTATTGGCCTAAATTGAAGATAAGTCTTCAAAGACTGTGCAGTATAGATTTCAGATTTTTGCTACAACTTTCTTAGGTGATGCCACAAGTATTGTTTATATTATTTGTTAAAAAATTAAACAAATCATATCAGATGACAAAAATACATTAATATGCTTCATAGGCAATGGAATTTGAAGAACAGTCAAAAGAAAATTAGTTTTTTTTTCTGCCTAAAACTGTTTAAATCAAGTATTTGTTTATAATAATTGTTAATCAATTTAACCAATTATATCAGGTGACAAAAATACATTAATATGCTTCATAGGCCATTTTTTGCTTTTTTAATAATCATAAAAATATAGGACCAGATCTGCGTTTCTTATTATTATTATTATTATTATAGATTAGCAGTTCGAACTCGAAAGTTCATTGCCTCACTAACCCGAGACCGCCACACATCTCTATCCTGTGCATCCTCCATCCAGTTCAAGTAATCATGTCCTAGTTCTTTTAAATCTTCCCTTACATTTTTCTCCCATCTGTTTCTCGGTCTGCCTAAGGGTCTCTTACCAATCGGCCTCCCTCTTAAAACTTGCGCCACTGTTCTTTCATTTCCCATTCTTGCTACATGCCCCGCCCATCTTAGTTTACGCGCTTTCATTACTCTATTAATATTTGCTGACGCGTAGAGAGCATGCAGCTCATCATTATGCAGTTTTCTCCATTCGCCGGTCTCTTCGTCCCTTTTTGGACCATAGATTTTTCTAAGTACCTTATTCTCAAAAACTCTAAACCTATTCTCCTTTCCTTTCGTCAGCGCCCACGTTTCGCACCCGTACATGACGACCGGCATAATTATTGTTTTGTAGATTCTTACTTTGATGTTTCTAGATAGCAATCGCGATTTTAATAGTGTGTTTGCTGCATAATAGCACCCATTGCCAGCGTGCAGCCGTGCGCTGATTTCCGTTTTAATCTTATTTTCGCTAGTTATAATGGACCCGAAGTATTTAAACTCGCTAACCCTTTCGAATTTCATATTTCCGGCCATAAGTTCCCCGTCTTGATTACTTTGTTCGGATCTGGCGACGGTCATATATTTTGTCTTCGATTCGCTAACTTCCAAACCAATATCTTTGGCTTTTGTGATCAAGATTTCTGCATTTTTTGCTACCGTTTCTTTATCATCTCCTAGTAAGTCGAGATCATCCGCATATCCAAGAATTTGTATTATCCCATTGAGGGTAGCACCGGTCGGATTCGCCTGTACTTGCCTAACCACGTATTCTAAAACTAAGTTAAAAAGGACGCACGAAAGTGCATCGCCCTGTTTCAGGCCATCGCGGATCGAAAACTCTTCAGATAAACTACCGTTTACGCGTATTCTACCCCTACTGCCGCTTAAGCAAATTTCGATAAGTCTAACCAATTTTCTTGGTACACCCAAGAACTCTAGGATCCAGTACATTCATGCGCGTATAATAGAGTCGTAGGCTTTTTTGAAATCGATAAATAGCTGATGCACTACTTCTTTAAATTCCCATTTTTTTTCTAGCAGTTGTGTAATTGTAAACATTTGATCGCTTGTTGATCGGTTTCGGCGGAATCCACACTGGTAATCCTCAATGATTTCCTCGGCAAAAGGAGTCAGTCTACTTAGGATTACATTAGACAGGACCTTGTAGCACGAAGGTACAAGTGAAATTCCCCGATAATTGTTACAGTCAGTTTTATCGCCTTTTTTGAAGATGGGAATAACGATAGAGGTATTCCATTCTTCCGGCATGCGTTCTGTTTTCCAAACTGCGCGTATTAATTTAATAATTTGTCTTGTGAGGCAAGGGCCTCCATTTTTTATCAGTTCTGACGGTAGGTCGTCGATGCCCGCGGCTTTGTTATTTTTCAACTTCTTTATAGCCATTTTTATTTCTATATCAGCAGGATCATCAATTAATAGATCAGCAGTGTGGATTTCGCCGAGATTACCTCCAACGGGGGCTTCGCGTACAGTTGATAGTTTATCGAAATAGTCTTTCCATAAATTCAGTCTCTCTGTCGCATCGGCTACTAGATTGCCATTTTCGTCCCTCATTACTTCCGTTCTACTTTGAAAGCCTTTCCTTATAAAATTGATTCCCCTGTACATCTCGCGCGGGTTATTCTGTTTATTATGCGTTTCTATTGCTAGTATTTTATTCTTTTCCCACTCCCTTTTCTTGTATCTATAGAGCCTATTTGTACTTTTACTAATCTCGAGATACTTCTTATGTGTTTGATCGCACTTACTTTGTAAACTAAGTAGTCTGGCCTTCCGACGTTTTTCAAACCAGAGTTTGCACTCTTCGTCAAACCATGGTTTGCTTTTTGTTACTTTCTTTAAACCTATCGTAAGTTTCGCGGCTGTCTTTACCGCCTTTTTTATATTGCTCCACAGGGTTTCCGGATCCTCCTCGCAATTATTGTTATCGTCTCTCTGTTCTTGGAGAGCGTCAAAGCTATTAGAAATCTCAACTTGATAATTTAATGTTTCTGTGGCTGTTTTGAACATATCTATATTGAAACGAACTGTTGGCTCTGTGCGGCTTGTTTTCTTAGTTATCGCTAGCCTAGATCTTAGTTTTACTATCACGAGAAAATGGTCTGAATTTAAGTCCGCTCCCCTATACGATCTTATATCGAGAACGTTTGTATGACGTCTTTTGTCAATTAGAACGTGATCAATCTGATTGTGAGTGTTACCATCTGGTGATCTCCAGGTGGCCTTATGTATATTTTTATGCTTGAAATATGTGCTTTTGACAACGAGGTTCTTTGAAGCTGCAAAGTTTATTACTCTAGTTCCATTGTCGTTACTGACGTCATGCAAACTTTCTGATCCTATTGTAGGCCTATACATCGGTTCTTTTCCAATTTCCGCGTTGAAATCTCCCAATACTATTTTTGCGTCAAAAGCTGAGAACTTGTCAAAAACCTGCTCGATTGTTTCGTAAAAGAGATCTTTAGTGTCTTCGTCTTTGTCCTCGGTGGGGCAGTGCACATTGATTAATACCTGTTTGCTGAAAATACCCTTCAGTACAATGTATGATAACCAATCGTTAATGAATTGCATGTCGATAACCGCTTGCGAGATTCGTTTATTAATAAGAAAACCGGTCCCCAGTCTCCATCCCTTAGCTCCCCCATAGTGAAAAGTATAGTTATCCTTAGAAATTGACGCGAAATCGCCCGGCCAGCATGTTTCTTGGAGTGCTATTAAGTCAGTATTGTAATCATTTGCTATCTTAATGAGTTCGCTGAATCCGCCAGTACTTAGGCTACGCGCGTTTAGAATTCCCACCCTTAGATCTTTAACTGTAGTTTTTTGTTTTTGCAAGTTAGCCATGGTAGTTTCAAGATAATCCGCACGTTAGGATCCTATTCCGATCGTAGGTGAGTCCACTGTCCCAGGAGTGATAACCCCCATACCTCCCTAGGTCTAAGTATGGGAGCTTTCCGACTCCGACAAGGACCATGTCAACTTGTCTTCAGACACATTACAGTTTCATCCTCGTATCCTAACGTCCCCCTGCAAGGCAGCGCGCCTACTGGCATCAATACCCCTTCGGCCCTATACAGGCGAATCATTCCACACATCCCTTGCGGGCAGTGTCATCGCTGCGGTGTCCAATGGGCAGCAGGATTTTTCCCTTACAAGATTTTTAGTTTTGGTTCGGGCAATGTTTCTAGGTGGATACACGCTGCACCTCGGCCTGCCAGGACCCACCCATTGCGTATGAACGTGAATGGGTGGGTCCTCCCAAGCCATGGTCATCGTGTTTTCTACCAGTGCTAGGC
>CAKNXH010001593.1:0-14462 GCA_932178445.1 Andricus quercusramuli
AATATCAGACCAGAATATTCAACCGTGCGGCCGGAAACTGGAATTCCGTTTTATAACGCTGATAAATCCCCTCAAGCTCTCGAGCTCCTTATTTCAGATTAGAGACTTAGGAATTAAAACTTGATCGCGACTAATCAATGGAATCTTAAGAAATTTACAAAGGATTATGATACACAGCAAGTGTATGCTTATTGTTGTTGTACATATTTCCATCTTCAACCATTCCTAAGAAAACTACATTACGAAAATGGAAAGAAACAACAATTATCAAACAATTACATCACTGGCTACATACTTCGAGGCTAGTTGCAAAAAACGAATGTTTTCTGCCTTTCAACATGCACAATAGGTATTGGTTTATATAATTTGTTCACAAAATGAATAAAAATATTGGATAATAATTTTCCATCATTAAACCTCACTGGTGACATCATTTAAAAAAAATAGGAAACCATTTTCTTTCTGCCTTTAAATGTCTACACTGGGTATTTGTTTATATAAATTGCTTATAAAATTATTAAAAGATATCGGATGATAATTTTACATCATTAAATATCACTGGCAGTACAATTTGAAGAAAATTAAGAGAAAAAACGATTTCTTTCTGCCTTTAGATGTCCACATTGGGTATTTGTTCATATGATTTGTTTATAAAATTAATAAAAAGTATTGGAAGATAATTGTCCAAAACTAAACATCACTGGCGACCTAATTTGAAGAAAATTAAAAGAAAAAACGATTTCTTTCTGCCTTTAAATGTCCACACTGGGCATTTGTTTATATAATTTGTTTATAAAATTGATAAAGAATATTGAATGATAATTTTTTATCATTAGATATCACCGGCGATATAATTTGAGGAAAATTAAGGGAAAAACGACTTCTTTCTGTCTTTGAATCTTCACAATAGGCATTTGTTTATATAATTTGCTTATAATATTAATAAAAAATATCGGATGCCAAATGGTCATGATTGAGTATTATTTTTTCGATTAAAAGTAAGAAATTTTAACGCAAAAATTTACTTTGCAAACGGATAATCCATAGTGTAGACTATTTGTTAAGTTGATTCGTTCATAACGATTAACTTCACAATGTCAGAATTTTTTTTGCTTTCAACTACGCCTGTGCATAAAGTCTGGCAATGCTGGTGATAGAAATTTTTTTTTAACGAAGATAAACAGAAAAAAAGCGAAAAATTCGACTTTTTCTTCACTCTTTGCATTAACATAAAAGTTTAAACAACACAAATTCAAAAATCAGGCCACATAAATCGGTTCAAAATTTAATGCTGAATTCTTATTTTAAAAAATCCAAAATCTTTTAAGAATTGCCAGCTACAAGTTATTTTGAACCTCGTTTTTTGATTTCATCCCACTGTGCGGTCGGATGCAGTCAGTTATTTGAACTTGGTAAGAATACGCTGCAAATAGGGGACAAGGTCTAAAATCAAAAAAAATAATAAATATATTCCTTAGATTACCCTGGCTTTTTCAGCGAAAAAGCATGGCCGAGATTTTGTCATGAACGTGCAAGCTGTTCGATAGCTCAATTGGCTAAGGCATCGGCTAGGTACACTCGAGTTAGGTAGTTTAGGTAGGGTTCGAATCCCCAGCGAGTGCGATTTTTCAACGGGTTTAAGCGTGCGATTATATGCATAGAGGACCGTCCGTGAAATTGTGTTATTTAAAATATAAACTATGTGCAGCAATAATACAAAAAACATTTTCTTCTTACATATCCTTGTAACACTGTTATATAATTGTTACAGAACGATTACAGAAAAAATGTACACTGTAACACTGTTACATATGTGTTATGTCACTATTACAGACCAATATTACTCTGTAACCCTGTTGCTAAATGGTTCTAAAAATACTTTTTGACATATAACGCGGTTCCAAAATTGTTACAGAACGATTACAATACAAATTTACATCGTTACACTGTTACAAATGTGTTACGGCACTATTACATAACAACGTTACTCTGTAACCCTGTTCCTAAATTGTTCTGAAAATACTTTTTCACATAAAACGCTGTTTCAGAATTGTTACAGAACGATTACAGAACAAATTTACATTGTAACACTGTTACATATGTGTTACAGCATTATGACAGAACGATGTTCCTCTGTAACCCTGTTCCTAAATAGTTCTAAAAATACTTTTGACATATAACGTGGTTCCAGAATTGCTACAGATCTCTGAAAAAACATGGTTCTGTAACAGCATTATAGAACTGCTACATCCATTTGGGGACGACATTTCTCAGACCATGGTCTAAGTATGTTGTTAACCTGTTACAGAACTTGTTCTTTTCTGTTCTAGAACTGTTACATCACAGTTATATAACAGTGTCCGCTGGGGATAATTAAATATAAGTAGCAAGAGAATATTCATAAATAAATATAAATGAATATTATAAAGAACCTGGGAAATATAAAAGGGATTAGGTTTTATAGCGTTCCATTCTTGGACCCCTAATAAAAGGATTATCCTCCGAACCCAAGCTCGGCCGATTCCCGACTCGCATTTTCCTACCTGCTAAGTATACCCCCACCATTGGGCTACGCGAGATACCCCTCGCTTGCTTCTCTCGCCTGGGATTATATCTTGGAAGGCTACCGTACCTAAGATATTTAAACTGCACATTGTAAATAGAATCGTAAACTTTATTACGGGGATTCCCGACAGTAAAATTAAACTGTTGTCCCTTTTGGTTCCAGTTTAGAAATAAATTCGGATGGAGTTTATTACCCTAAAATTTGAAGATTTTTAGTTTCAGAGACGCGTAAAATAAAATTAAATACAAAAAAATTATTATAATAAATCTTGAATAAAATTTATTTAAAACACATATATAGTTGTTAAATAGTCAAACTGAAATTTTTTTGGGTAGAAATTCAACTATTTTTTTGAAAAGTTGTATTAATTAAAAAATTTATCTATTTTAATAGAAATTCCATCTTTCTTAGATAAAATGGCAACTGTTTGATTGAAAATTCATCTGTTTTGTCGAAAAATCGTTTTCTTAGGTTGAAAATTCCAGTATCTTGATAGAAAATGTACTTCGTATTTAAAACTTATATTTTTTTGTTGAAAAGTCAAGCTGAAAATTTTTTGTTGTAAAAATTCAATTTTTTTTTTTTTGTTGAAAAACTTATCTCTTACTAGAAAGACTTTGTTAAGAAACTGACCTACTTAATTAAAAATTCATTTGCGCGGGTAAAACTTGAAGGACTTGGTTGAAAATTTGATTTTTATTTTTAATGGAGGTTTACTGTTTAGTTGAAAATTAATTTTTTTGATCAAGATTCATAACTTTTGGTGTAAAATTTAACTGTCTGATTAAAAATGAACTATTTGGTTAAAAATACAACTATTTGGTGAGGAATAAACTTTTTGGTTAAAAAATCATATTTTAGTGTCGAAAATTCAACTGCTTTGTAGATCATTTGTCTTTTTGGCTCAAAAATTCAACAATTTTGTTAACAAATGATGTATTTTGTCAAAAGTTGATCTTTTTTGTAGAAAATTAAATTTCTTGGTGGAAAATTAATAGTTTTTGTTGAAAATTTACCTTTTTTTGGTTGAAAGTTCAAATACTTTGTTAAAAATTCTGTTTTTATGTGAGATTCACCTTTTTGGTTGAAAAGTTAACTTTTTTCTCAAATTCTTTTTTTTTAACATTTGTCTTTTTCGGTTAAATATGACTACTTGAAAATTAATTTTTATATGTTGGAAATGATTTTTTTAACAGAAAATGTAACGATTCCATTTTTAGCTGAAAATTCAAGTATTTTGTTTAAACTTCATCTTTTTGTATAGAAAATTGATCTTTTTGAGGATTCAATTTTTTTTCAAATCGTTTTGTTTTGTTCAATTCAACTCGTTAAAAATTCGTCTTTTGGTAGAAAATTCATCTTTTACGGTAGGAAATTCATCTTTCTTGGTTGAAAATTAACTGTTTTGTTGATAATTCCACTTTTCTAGTTACCAATTTTAGGAAAAATTTGAATCATTTTGAAAGATATTTAAAAGGTTTAAAAGATTTGAAAAGATTCAAAATAATTGAAAATTTGAAATAATTTAAAAAAATGTTATTTTTTGAAGATTTTGAACAAAGTTTATAAGTTTTCCAAGAATATTGGAATGATTAAAAAGAATAGAAAAATTTCTTAAGATTCATGGTAATGTGAAAGTACGTCTTATTACAAATAATTTAAGACTTCAAAAAAGTTAACAAACACGATTGTTCGAAAAATGTATTATTGCTTATAACTATCTTCCCTTAGATAATTCCTAGAAAAAGGCGTTTTTTTCTGAAATTTACAACTTTGCTTTGGCTTTTTAATTACGAAGAAATAATAAATAAACAACAGAGTAAATCATTTTTCAAACAATCTTTCTTTTTGTGAATATGTTTTTCTGAAATGAAACAGGTATTTGAAATATTCCCCAAATTTTTATATGGAATAAAATATATGAATGTGAATTTTTTTCTTGAAGTAGTTACCGAAAACTTAAAAGTCAAAGAAAAGCTGAAAATTCCATAAAAGCCCGCAAATTTCTAGCATTATTCAATGAGAATGTTTAATAAAAATAATGAATTCTTTAAACAATTATGTTTGTTAAATTAAATTAATTATTATACCTCACTAGAATTTAATTTAATTTAAAAGTGGAAAATATTAGAAAAAAATGCAACTTTCTAGCATTATTCTAAAAGAATATTATTATAATAATAAATAGTTCCAACAATTTTGTCTCTTAAATTCAGTTGGTTATTGCCTCGGTCTAACTGAAAAGTTGAAAAAATCAGATAAAACTGTGAATTTCTAAATTTATTCTCAGAGAAAATGGCTATAAAATATAATAAATTGTTTTAACAATATATTTGAAAATCTAGTTATCACTATAAAACAATATTTTAGGCAATAGAAACAATGTTTACTAAAAGAAACCTCAAAAAACTAATATTTAGCGCCAGAAACTTGCAATACCCAACTTTTAACTTATGGGGTTTATTTAAAACCCTTTGAAATAGACTTATAGGGGTGGAATTCGAAAATAAATTTCTCATTCGTATTCTATGGCTGATTTTGAAGTTTGATAACATTTGGTGAAATACAACAATTTATATTTTCACAAACAAATTAGAAGAACAATTTCCAAATATTTTGAAGTTCAAGTACAACGAATTTGTGCCTTCCATTCAAATAGCTTGGGATTAAGTTGAAAGTCTAAGTTAGTCACAAATATGAATAAAAATGTATTAATAAATATTTTTCGAAACAACTGATCATAGTTAAGTATTAATTCAAAAATATTCCAGTAATTTAAAAGTGTTAAAAGAATTTAAAAGTCTTCAAAACTAAATAAATTAAAATTCTAAACCTTCGAAATTAGAGTAATATATAGGCAATCTATGAATGAGTATTTAATACAAAGGGAGTATAAGTACAATGGATACTCATTTCAAGATCCCAGGTATGTTCGCATCTAATCCTAATCCGACGTCAGATATGCTTGGCAAAAGCAAGTTAGGGGTAACTCGCGTAGGCCGTAGGGCAATGGTGGGGGTATACTGAGCAGGTACAAAAATGCGAGTCGGGCGATGACCCCAAGCTCTGACGATTTCTGAACATTTCTCACGAATTCTGACTTTTCCTGACGATTTCTGCCGAGAAACGTAATAAAAGTGGTCAGAAATGATCAGAAGTCCTGACTTTTCTTCTGACGATTCCTGACTTTTTTTTTAGTAGAGCCACCCTGTCCGGCGAACTTTTGGTTTGTTTCTTTTATAATAGCTGGAATTTCATGAAATGATATTCCATGTTCCCTTGCTTTGTTCTTCGTACAACCCACAATAAAACACGAAAGTACCATTTTCTTAAAATAAAAGAGTACATTGATCCTCGAAAAGTATAATACATGAGATTCAATGTACAAAACACGAATGCTCTCCCTGAATTATTCACCCATTTTGAAATTTTATAGCTCAATGGAAAGATAGTCCAAGAGCTGGTGAAATTTTTTCCGGCTGATTTTTAAATGGCTGAAAAAATTATATAATATAGCCTCGGATGGGTAAATAATGAAATTATTGACTGGCAGCTCGAATCCGTTGCATTTGTTAATATAAAAATTGTTTATAGCGTTTTTTGAAATAAAGAACTGACCAATCGCGTTATGCATGAAAATTTGTTAACATATAGTGAAAAGATTGCTAAAAACGATTTCGAGTGACTGGCACTCAAAATCCGTTGTTAAGTCGTGACTGCCAATCAAAAATCGCGAAAAATCTTGTTGAATATGCGGCTGATTTAAAAATAAACGAACAAGAAGTAATGTAATTGAAGGCATAAGACAAATATCACTGAGTGACTGGCATGTCAAAGCCGTTGTTTTCTACTGACTGCCAGCCCCCAAAGTCCGCGTCGCACAGTGGACCTTTTTTGAAATTCTGTCTCAAAATCATAGAACTTTGGATCGGAATGACCTAGAGGGATATTTTTTCCTAAATTGAAGGAAAAACCTTTCCGAATATAGAAAAATTATAGAGATAGTATAAAAAACAAATTGTGAGGAAAGTCTGTGTTGAAGATGGAATTTTTGGCAAAAAAAAATTCTTTATTGTATACCAAAAACGCTTAGATTTTACATTTCATGTGCTATACATGTTTTTATGTAGATTTTTGCATGTACAATCTGAATCTGACATGTAAATCGTTGTAAGACAAAATCCAAAATAGCGGAGCCAATATGGCAGACTAAAATTGTAAAACAGAACCGATTCAATTAAAATTTTCTACAAGGTGGGTTTTCAGGTCGCTGATTTCGAATCTGGGGTCAAAATTGAAAAATTTCAATATGGCGGATCCAATATGGCGGACCAAAATTGTAAAAGAAAACCGATTTGACTAAAATTTGATACAAGGGGGTTTTTCGGGCTGCTGATTTCAAATCTGGGGTCAAAATTAAAAAAATTCAAAATAATGGACCTAAATTGTGCAAGAAACAGATTTGATCGCTTCTTTAAATTCTGGAATTTTGACTTTTGATTTCAAATCAGCCACCTGCAAACCCTCCGATAGGCTATTTTGAGTCAAATAAATTTTGTTCTATAATTTTGGTCCACCATATTGGATCCGCCATTTTTAATTTGGACCCTGGATTTAAAATAAGCGACCCGAAAAAACCCCGAGTGGTATTCTTTCGTCAAATCTGTTTCCTTTTACAACTTTGGTCCGCCATATTGGATCCGCCATTTTGAGTTTTTAAATTTTAACCTTGGATTTGTAATCAACGACCTGAAAAACCACCTTGTAGCAAATTTTAGTCCAATCGGTTTCGTTTTACAATTTTAGTCTGCCATATTGGTTTCGCCATTTTGGATTTTGTTTTACAACGATTTACATATCAGAATCGGATTGCGCATGCAAAAATCCATATAAAAACATGTACAGCACATAAAATGTAAAATCTAAGTGTTTTTGGTATTCAATAATCGATTTTTTTTGCCAAAAATTCCATCTTCAACACAGATTTTCAAGGTCACAATTTTTTTTTTACTTTCTCTATAATTTTTCTATATTTGGAAAGGTTTTTTCTTTAATTTAAAAATAAAATATTCCTCTAGGCCATTCCGATCCAAAGTTTTACGATTTTGAGACAGAATTTCAGAAAAGGTCCACTGTGTGGCGCGGACTTTGTGGGCTGGCAGTCTGTGAAAAACTGCGGCTTTGACATGCCAGTCACTCGGGAATATTTTTCTTATGCCTTCAATTACATTTCTTCTTGTTCGTTTATTTTTAAATCAGCCGCATTTTCATCAAGATTTTTCGCGATTTTTGATTGGCAGTCACGACTTAACAACGGATTCGAGCTGCCAGTCACTCGATTCCATATTGTTCCCATCCGAAGCTATATTATATAATTTTTTCAGCCATTTAAAAATCAGCCGGAACATAATTCACCAGCTCTTTGGACTAATACTCTAGAGTCCCATGGCAGCATCAAACTTGGCGCAAAACGCAAAACGTCAAATTACCAGACGCTTCAGCCAATGCCAGTGTTTTTGTGGATTACTAGGAGAACATCATTGGCTGAAATATCAAGTGATTTGACGTTTTGAGTTTTGCGCTAAGATTGACGTTGCAGTGGGACGCCGCCCTCACTGTGCAAATGTGTTTGCGCCTCGCTATAAGTTTGTCATGTAGCCTTCTTGTGCAATATTCAGGCTTGTAGCAGACGATTTTCAATTTTCGGCAGTACCTTTGTGACCATTTGTAACCTCAAACGCGTTTAAATATACGTAAAAGAATGTGTTTTCAGAACGAAACTCATATGTAGAAATTATGTTACGTATAATAATATATCATACTATATATTATATATATATATAAAATATCATATATAAAGGTAAAGTAAATGGCAGAATGCCCAGAGGTAGACCGCCGAATGAATGGTCAGAATCTGTAAATGAGACATTAATCCGAAGAGACATAAGAAGTCATAGGAACAGAAGAGCTTGCATGAAGAAATGCATGGACGTAAAGGAAGCTAGAGTAGTATGCCAGGACAGAAAAGTGTGGCGACAAATAGTTTATAAACAGAGTGAAAATAGAGTGAATGATGCCTGAAACAAAGACCTTGGATACTAATGGGCCCAAGTGGGGAACCATACATAACAATTTTGTGAGGCTCCTCACTTCGGGTGATCGCTAGAGAGATTGATCAGCAACCTGGGTCGTGTCATTTGAATAAATAACGCGAAAACTCCTTATACCATATAACGACCTACTTTACACCTATATACCTATCCCACTACTTTCCAACCGAGCAAGTCACGCCTACCCCGGAAGGGAAATGGCTTAATGGTATAATAATATATATATATATATATATTGAAATTATTATTTATAATAAATTCAAAATTTTCTCTAGTGAAATGTCAAACATGGAAAAATCAAATTTTGTGGCCAGGAATTAAATCTCACATCGTAAAATACACACAGAAAACAGCGGGATCATTTTCGTTACAGTTTATTTGTTAGGTTCTCGAAATAAGATTTTTTTCTCAAAATTAAGACACTTCAAGTGTGAAACTATAACATAGCCGACTGAAGATTCTTTGCGGAGAATTAATTTTCGGATTCTGTGATCTCTAAAATCCATGTTCGCATGGTTTTTAGATGTTTCAACTTTTAGGTTATTACTGCATTCTGCAAGTGTGCGCGCACGGCCATACCGCTGGGGTCGGATATAAATACTCCAGCCTATCAGTTTTTTGCAGAAAAAAATTATTTTATACTACAATCGTCCTGCTGTATTATAATAATGGTATTTAGTACCAAAAAATGGTCAACTTCAATTTTTTGTCTCATTTTATCGAGAGTTAATATTATTCGGCTCAAAAGTTGATAAAAACAGCTGTTCTCTGTAAGAACAGCTGAATTTGATAAGAATGTTATGCTGTAACTGTAAATCTTACAGCTTTTAATCATAAGAATGTTTTGACTTAATTTGTTTATTCTCCAGAAAACGTTTGCCTACGCCCATGGTCCTTTGAACGTGTGCCAAATAAGATGATCCGGGGTCTTGACAATGCCCTAATCTATACCTCGACAAAGGAAGCGTGTCTGGCAGCTTGTCTGAATGAACATCGATTCACATGTCGTTCTGTGGAATATAATTACGTCACCCTTCAATGTCACCTAAGTGATTCGGACAGGAGGACTAGTGGCCAGTTTATACAATTCGTAGAAGCGCAGGGAGTGGACTATTTCGAAAATCTTTGCCTCAAAGGTAAAGTAAATATTCTACATCATTTTACTCTCATATCTTTTTATTCTAAAATTTAAATTACTCTGAAAAATGGTATATAAATGCATCTATGCTGCACGGCACAACCTGCACATTCGGCTTGAATGGCCAAAGGCTTTGCATATGACTAAGTAAATAAATAAATAATTTTGTATTTTATTACAGGAAAAGAAGCATGTAAAACGAAAAGAAAGTTCATGGTGCCCAGAATTGGGGTGACCGAAGACAAGATCGCCCAGTATGCTGGGTTACATTATTATACGGACAAAGAGCTTCAAGTTCAAAATGAGTCGGCATGCAGACTGGCCTGCGAGATCGAGAACGAATTCCTATGTAGATCCTATCTCTACCGTGGCCCCCCTCTGGGCAGTGCTTACAATTGCCAACTTTTCCATCTTGACCACTGGACTCTTCCTGATGGAGCTAACGCCTACCTGAACGCTGAGAGGCCTCTAATTGATAACGGAGAAAGAATTGGCTCATACTTTGAAAATATGTGTGAAAGTAAGTAATAAAGTGATAACATAAAATCAGTTAAAATTAAAATAATTAAATAAACTGCCTGTTGTAAACAGTAAGTTAATAAATGTAAATGAATATATTCACCCTTTTCAGAGATCACTGAACCCATTACACCTAGTGCAACTATCGAATCCACCGAATCTCCATCAGGCTCTAAGCTTGTTCCCGAAAAGGAGAACTGTGATAAGACTGGAACTTGCTATGACGGTAATGACATTTAACGATCGTAAAAAACAACAAACAAAGAATCTCTGATTTTCTTTAAATAAAATCTTAAATCAATACTTTCAGTGTCCGTCGACTGCAAAGATACACGTATCGCGGTTCAAGTGAAGACGAATAAGCCATTCAATGGACGAATTTATGCTTTGGGACGTTCGGAGACTTGCAATAATGACATCATCAACAGTGACCTCTTCAGACTTGATTTGACCATGAGTGGTCAGGACTGTAATACTCAAAGCGTGGTATGTATTCAGACCAATAAAAACATATTTTCTTCCTATCGCAGTTTCCATTTATGACGAATGCAATTCTTAACGGTCCTGGAAATCGAGTGTAAATCGCAAAATGGGGATTCAGGCCAAACGGCGAAGCCATTTGGCCTGATTTTTTGTATAAATAATCTAAAAGGTATAAAGACTTCCGCTTTTTCCGAAAAAAATGTATTCTTCATGTAACAATTAAAAGAAAAAAAGTTTATTTTTGTAGTACAGTGTTCTACTATTCAGCGAAGCAGGGAGCACATGGAGAGAAATCTGTTGCGAGTATCGCATGGGAACGCGCCATGCAGAAAGTGTAGCACGTGTGCCATACTAAAATCGCCTCGATTCGTGCAATTCCGGTATGAGAATCTCTAGTTGGAATAACGCCGAAAAGCGATGCAATAGCGTCCGATGCGATACTCGCAACAGATTTATCTCCGTGCAGGTAAAGCAGTTTTCAAACTCGGAATTTGCTTTGCGTGACCCTAGCGAGAAAAGGAAAAACTACGATCCGTTATGACTGGAGTCTGCAGGTAATGAAGCGCCCACTATGACCCACATTGATTCATTCAGGGGCGAACACACCGCATACGAAAACTAGGGGTCTCTACTCAAATAAGTGGGTGAATTCCCAAAAGTTTGGGTGGTTGGAGGTTGTTGGATGTGGATAATATCGTGACATGCAGATTTTAAGTAAACTGAAACTAAACAAAATAATATAAGTAAATGTAAAGAAAAACGGTTTGCAATATTCACGCTGAATGAATGTAACGGTACCATTTTCGGCAAACTTACTCCGAAATTAGTACCTTTTGTACATTAAATGACAATATACAAGCTCGCTGTATAAACGGACAGATTATAAAAACATACAACATATCAATAATATGTCTCGCCCAATTTCCTCCGAATAATACCAGATCGATTCGCATATTAGACATAAACTTTGCATGTTTGCATAACTTAGGGGCTGTCTGCAATAACCGTTTGTAGAAGTCAAGCGCTTCGTTTTTTTACCCTGAGAGCTTGTAAAAAATGTTTCCAACTCCAAGTTTTCAAACATATATTTGAGTATGAAATATAATTGCGTATCTTCGTTTCCTCATGAAAAAAACTTATAGCACGTATAGTTGTGGAAATGAGAAGGAAATTCTGCTACTTTTTTCCACAAAATGGTCTTCTTTCAGCTTATAGAAAAAAATGGTGTGTCCTATTCATTTCAACAAATACACATTTCATAAGATTTTTTATGAGGAAAAGAAGATGCGCAACTAAATTTCATATTCAAATATATGTTTGGATGAATTTCAATTTGAAACATTTTTTAAAAAGATTTGAAAAGATTTCAAATATTTCAACGATTTCAAACAAATATGACAGATTTCACGAATATTTCAAAAATGTTCAACCATTTCAAAAGATTTGAACAAATTTCAGAAGATTTCAAAAGATTTCAATTATTTGAAATGAACACAAAAGATTTCAGAACAACTGCACATAGAGCACAGACAAATTAGCTGAAAGAAGGCTATTTTGTAGAAAGATGGAGCAGAATTTCCTTTTTATTTCAACACGTGCTATAAGTTTTTTCATGAGAAAACGAGGATGCGCAATGAAATTTCATATTTGAATATATATGTTCGAAAAATAAAAATTTCAAACCTTTTTTAAACGCTCTCAGGGTCAAAAACCGAAGCGCTTGACTTCTGTAACTGATTATTGCAGACAGCCCCTGACTTGTGAAAACATGCAAAGTTTGTTTCCAATGCGAATCAATCTGGTATTTCCGGAGCAAATTGGGTGAAACATATTGTTGATATCTTGCATGTTTGTATAATTTGCCCGTTTATACAGAGAGCTTGTATATTGTCATTTAACGAAAGAAAGGTACTGCTGTACCGTTACATTAATTCGGCGTGAATATTGCGAATCGTTTTTCTGTACATTTGCTTGTGATATTATTTTGTGTAGTCTTATTTTATTTCCAATCTGTATATCCTGATATTATCCACACCCAACAACCTCCACCCAACCAACCTTTTGGGAATTCACCCACTCATTTGAGTAGGGCCCCTCGTTTTCGTCATAACAGATCGTAGTTTTTCCTTTTCTCGCTAGGGTCGCGCAAAGGGAATTCCGAGCACGAAAACTGCTTTCTCGGCTCCCTGCTGCGCAGGATAGTAGAACACTGTACTACAAAAAGAAATTTTTTTTTTCAATTGTTATATGAAAAATAGATTTACATGAAATGTGGCAATAATTTTTATTAAAAAACCACTGTTCCATATTCAGCGAGAAAACAGTTATATCAAAACGAAAAAGCGATTTCATTGTATAATTTACAGACAAGAGTCTATTAACAATAAAGTAATGTTAGTAGAATTAGGAACAGCATGAATTTTCGTACAATTTGCAGAATTTTCTGTAGGCTTTACAGAATTTTCATTAATTTGCAAATCTGCAAATATTTTCTGAAAACTTCAGAGACTATTTCTTCCGAGCTCACGATTCAATGATGTTAACCTAAAAAGTAATCGGTAAATTTGACGGTATACTGAAATACCAATTATTGAACTGAGATCCATACTTTTTCACTGCAGCATAAAATTTCATGTGGTGTATCATATTATATTTTTTTTTTGTAGGTATTATATATGATATACTATGCGCATTCTTCTTATTTGCAATATGCTCAACTATATTGACTTAAACACAGTGCACAATCAATAACTTATAAGCTTATCATATAGTTTCACAGCTTCATACACTCAGAAAAACAACACTCCAAAATTGAAATATTTTTATACTCAGTTCATTGGAACCTAGTTCTGATCAAAGCAAGTTCTAGACAATTTTAATAAATCTGCGAAGAAACTGCAAGGATAAATAATTATATTCGGGGCTGTTTTGACAAAACAGAAATATGTTTCTTGAGGTACAAAAGTTGTTTTTCGGAATGTCCGCACGGTGACTGTTGGTTTAAAATTTCACATTTTCAAGCTGCCTGTTGACCTGCAGCGTGACGGTTTTCAGACTGGAATTTATTCGAACACAGTTGTGTTACAACATCACTCAGTGGTAATGACTAAAGCCGACAAGATTTACAAGGTCAAGTGCACATACGACATGTCTTCCAAGAACATCACCTTCGGGATGATGCCAATCAGAGATCCAGACATGATCAGCATCACCAGTGCACCTGAAGCACCACCTCCAAGAATCAGGATTCTAGACAGCAGAACGCGAGAGGTCGAGACTGTTCGCATTGGAGACAAGCTTACCTTCAGAATCGAAATTCCCGAAGACAGTGAGTCAAAATTCCATCTCGATAGAAAAACAATTCCTTCCTTTACAAATTGAAAAATCCCCCGATTCTGTCATTTTCATTATTTTAGTAATTATTTTAAAAAAACTATAAATCTGTCTAATACCTTGACTCTTTTGTAAATTTCAGCTCCTTACGGAATATTCGCCCGCAGCTGTGTAGCTATGGCTAAAGACTCAAAGAGCACTTTCCAAATCATCGATGATGAAGGGTGAGTTATTTTTTTCAACTTCCGAATTTTCAGTGTACATAGTTAAATCTGAAGAAAAAAAATAGGACAAACGATGAGATATACATTCG